>JAGDQP010017872.1:1085-11546 GCA_022664845.1 Lepisma saccharinum | reverse complement strand
TTGATTTCTTTGGTGTGCGGGGCAATTGCAAATTTGCAGAAAAATTCGTGCCTCAGCAGCAGACAAAACCTTGATTGTGAAACAATTTTTAACCGAAAACAACATGATCCAGCATTTGCACCCGCCATATTCACCGAACTTGCTCCGAGTGACTTTGGTTTATTCCCCCGAATGAAAGAAAAAAAAATACAATCCCCAAAAGAAAACTTTTTGCACATGTGGAAGAGATGAAGAAACATTCAAGGAAACCATTAAAAGGTATCACTTGGCAAGAGTTTCACGGTTGTTTTGAGAATGGAAAACACATTTAGACCGGTGCTTTTCATCAAATAGATAGTATTTTGAAAGTGATTCAAGTTGTAACACCCAAAAATAAATACACACAATTTTATTACAAAATTCCTGTTTCTTTTGGGTACCCCCTCGTAGATTGTGAAGGTAGCTGCCGGTGCCTTATTCGAAATACCATTCCGACATTCATCTGGAGACAGTCTTGAAAACGGTCCGTCAGAATAATAGAATAATTGAAAACGGTCGGCCGTGAACCTGTGTGAATCTCTGGTCTTCTCCGTACTTCTTGAGTGAAGGGAAAATCTGACACTGAACAGTGTAACGGCCCATAGTCAGTGAATCCGCCAGACCCCTCCCCTGTGGGGGTGTTTACCCCTCAAAGTCTCTACAACAACCCCCCAACTTTATTTTTTTTCAGTGAAATATCGATAAAAACCGTACAAAACTTCGCTTACACTCTTCTAATTTTGACTTTACAACCCCCCCCCCCAAACTGAAAATTCTGGCGGAATCCCTGCCCATAGTTCTAATCTGTTACAAGCTTGCTTTGTTTTCTGTTGTGCTCGTATACGTTGAAATTGAAAATGTTTAATTTATGAAGATAATTTGTACGATCGAATCAATGCCACACTGGAAGAAAAGGAAAGAAAAATATGGAATAAAATAATTTTCAGCGATAAAATACAGTATCAATTTTATTGAAAGGCAAAGTTACACCTATTTTGTAGATTCAGATGTTTACAGCCGTATTCAGAAACGTTTTCTTCAAGTGACTAGTGTTGTATTAATGAATGATTAACAATCTTTCAATATTGTTAGTCATTGTTTAATACAACACAAGTCACTTCAAAAAACGTTTCTGAATACGCCTATTAGTGTTTAAAATAATTAGTAAGGAGCTTTAAATAATTTGTGCTAATATGTTAAATGGTATTGAAGTATTGTGAAACTTGATATTAAGTTCTCAATTATTATTATTATTAAACTCCCTGAAAACTGTTGTTATTCCTGGATTATTTTTACTATCAAGGATCTAAAATGTCCGATAAACTTTATTTTTATATGGGCTAGTCCAGTAACTTTGGACTTCAGCCCGTCACGATTCACCCTTTAGCCATTAAAATCCACATCCATGCCCCTGCCGCGACTCGAACCCGGGACCTTCGAGTCGTTGGCCTACCGCCGTAGACCGCACGGCAACCCGGCCGGCAATTAAAAGGTCCGAACGAAGCTTGAAATTAGGAATCTGGATGAAGATCGACTTTAAGAGTCCAAATGAAAATTGGTTCGAAGGATATGAACCAGACTTGCTATTTGAGATCGCTATCATACGTTAAGTGTCTTCTGTGGGTGGGTGGTAACGCTCGCTGCCATGTTATCAAAGGGTCCCGTGTTCGATTCCCAGTGGTGACACAAGTGGTGTGGATCCTACGTTAAACTGTAGGTTCGACCCTTAGAAAGTCATCAACATCCGATTGAAGGCAATAGGAAGGAAACCACCATCGGTTCATCTTTCTCAGGAACCTTTGGGTCAGGACCTGCCTTCGAGCAGAACACCCATCATCATCATCATACACAGTGTGAAGAATTTGAGTGTTTGAAAATGCTCTATGAAATTTGGAAAATGTCTTGTGTGTAAGTTTTTATATTTTTTGGTTTGCTGGTCCCTAACCGATAAACATGTTCCTTTTGGAATTGTAATCAGATAAAAAGGATTAAATGCCAAAATATTAGGGTATGAATTGTGGAAAAAAAAAAAACCCTGGCAAAAAATTCTAAAATCACAAAATTGAGGAGGTGGTAAAGAGGAAAAATTTTATTTTTAAAACAAAATGGCGATTTTACTCCTCGAGATGCGACCGTAGATTTGCGAGATAAGGTACAATCAAGAAACCAAAGTAAGAGTGGAATGTAGAACCAACAACTTGATCATCATAATAAGTCAACAAGAATGTGCTTGTTTGTTCAGATATGTCAATTAATCATTTCTTATGTTGATCCAAATGCCATGGCCAAGGACATTCAGGAAGTGGAAGATAGGTTTATACAAGCTTGTGTTGAATGTACATAGTCGCAAAAGTAGGTAATCTTGAATGTGTACATAGTCGCAAAAGAAAGAAGTTTTAAGTATCAACATTCAATATCTCGGTTCTTTTTTTATTTTTTTTTATGTGACATTTTAAAATAAAGTTATAGGCCTATATATTATAAAGATACCAAAAGTCGAGATAGCTTCTAGCTGCCGTTATTGCGACATTTCATTGTTGGTACTGGTAGAAATTCGATGAAAGTCACTTAAGAGATGGCTAACACCTGCTTTTGAATAAGGAAGAACTTTCTAAATACGACAGGTAAAACACAGTGGCCATATAACAAAGTCGCGCCGTTCCTCACTTGTAGAGTGTTCCGAAAGTCCTGGCTTCGATCCCAGCGGTTTTTCTATGGATTTTCCTCAGCCAGGCCAGGCAAATGCCGTGATAACACCTTCAACGTAGACTCTGGCTGACACCATCCCGAATCCTTTCCCCTCCTCTATCCCGGTCTGAGCCTTAGACGCCTAAAGGCCATAAATAAAAAAAATCAAAATTACGGTGACACTATTTTTTCAGTCAAAATTCGGGACAGCTCTAAACAGGAACTAACGCACGCTTCGCCCTCCTTATTTATGGGTGGTCTGAGGGTCATTCCAAAAAAAAAAAAAAAAAAAAATCATTCACGCCACAAATTGAGCTAAAAAAAGTTGTGTTTTGTTAAAAACTACCTCGACTTTGAAATTTAAAAAAATGCACCAACTTTAGAACTTCAAAAAAAATCCTGCCCTCTTGATATCGAGCTATTGTGATTAACTTACGTATGATTTATTTGTCAAAATATATTCATTTATTATTTATTGTACTAAACTGTTATTAATTAGTTGATTACTTATTGTTTATTAGTAACGCTGAGGAATATTACAGTGAAACATGTAAAATCACCCTTTTTTAATATAAAATTCGGGACTTTTAATTACTTTTTCAGGACACCGAATCAACCCTAAATTTAGGGATTAATCCGGGACGTATGGTCACCGTAAGTATGAGCAATCACATTCAATACTGTTTGCTCAATCTTGAAAGAAACTACTGTAATATAGGGATCGAGTTCATTCTGGGTATTATTCACAAAAACAATATGTCAGCTGGTCGCGGATGGTAAACAGATTTATATTTGGGAATGTGCGCGCACGTGTATAGTCAGAGCTCCAATGATGTAATCTCTTCACATTATTCAAATCCTACCAAGACTGTATTGCACAGTTATTGCTTAATTTGTTTGACACCGAAATAATAAAGAAGTTTGATCATGAACAAATAAGGATACATGTGAGGTTGCGTATGCGTCAACCACTTTGAATATATATTTTTTTCTATTTGTATTGTTTCCTGTATTACAAGCGGTTTGGTTTGTTAAAGTTCAGTTCCAATGCAACAAGTAAGCAGGCTGATGCATAATAGTATTCACTAATCCTTTGAAGTATTGCGAAAGAGCTACTGAAAACACTCGAAGAATAGAATGGTATTTGCAATACAAAACTTCAAGGTACATAATTATAATAGACAACACAAGAAAAGTGATTGATAATCCAATCATGCTTAAAGCGTGATTACATTGGTAGCATATTCATAAACTCATATACTATAAAAGTAGTACACTTTGTGTATATGTTAAATATACCTTATGTTTACGGTACCACCACAGGAAGTGAGGTCTGGTGATCAGGGAGGCCACGAAACGTCACAATTCCTTGAAACAATGGATTTTGCGAAATGTCGGCATTCCATTGAAATGCGCGCACAGTGGAACGTAGCGGCGTCTTGCTGGAAGCAAAATGAATGTGCAATTTCAGATGCGAGGATTATGTTAAGTTATTTCGGCATACCGTTGATATGTAACCGTAGTTGTTCGTCGTTCGTGTTCATGCTCGAAAACGAAACCGATTATTGCTATTGAGGAGATCGCAAGCCACAATATGACTCTATAATGGGCGTTGATGAAGTTCACAGGAATTATCTTCGGACTGCTTATTCACATAACCAGTAAGACTAAAGTAGGCGTCGTCACAGATTCACAGCAAGTGTAAGAAAACTTCATTGTCTCGAATTTTAGCTGGAAGTGAGTTACAGCCCTACAGAGCTACATCACGCTGAGTTGTACTCCAGCGATCCATCTCTGCAAATGGCGATGAAAGAAATTATAAGTGTTGCCAGCAACACTACAGAAAATTTCCCAACGAAACCAGAAAAAGCCCATTTTCATGCAACAATCTCTGCAAATGACGTACGACGTACCTGTAGATGAAACAAATTACAATGATTACGTGTTGCCAACAACATAGTAGAAACTTTGCGTTGTCAACAATGATGTCTACATATAGTTGTGCAGCTAAATAACGTTGTATTAAATCCGTTCTGAAATCAGTAACATTGTTATTTAGATGTTCGAATATTGAAATATTGTATTATTCAGAATTTGAAATATTGATTTTTTTTAAAGTGGTTGGCAATACTGACAAACTGTGTCCCGTTGCACATATATTCAAAATTTGGTGTAAATCAATGCGGAAACGACCAACGATATGCATTCAACATGAAAGATTGAATTTTTGATATTGGATAGCAAAACTGAGAACTGTAGCGCCCGGAGTACCTCTATGACCTGCCCCAATACCTAATGCGCATGTATGTAAAAAAATTGAGTAAGTTAATGCACGTGTGTAGATATGTATAAGCAACAGACAAACTTTCATAAATCATTTTTACATATAAAACAAGATATCGGGGTGGCCGAGAGGTTAGCGCGCTTGCTTTTTGTGCACGTGGTTACGGGTTTAATTTCCCCCGGGGTGTATTGAATGAAATTGTTTGGAGCCGACTTTACAAAAAACTATAGAACCCGTCCTTAGTAGTTAGCCAGCTCGTTTAGGACGTTAATAAGAATTCAATCAAGACAATATAACTTTGTAGCCCCCTTCTGTTTTCTTCCAAAACAACATCATGATACACAAGAACATTTTTTTTTTTTTTTTTCAAAGAAATGGTTACTAGACATTTCATTAGAAACCGAAAGCCTATATCAATCCTAAGATTAGGAAACGCATGTTGATAGTCAGTTATCAACATTTAAATTGTACTTTAAACTTAAACACGACAAAAGAAGGAATCACCTTTATTACGCGTGTATGAACGCATGAAAACTAAAGTTCACTCTTACTAACAGGAACTTGATAACAATTTATTTAATAGACGAAATTAATCTACAATTACATTATTACCTTGGATTAAGTCATTTAGAAATAATAGCTATTTAAATTAAGATCGGAATTAAACCATAAATAGCTCGTAAATGTCGGGAATTCAAGTGTGACGACAAAGTCTAAAGAAAGAGCAGAGAATTCATGAGATAATGGAAATAAGAAGAGAAAATGATAGATTATTATTGTTTCAACAATTGTTCACAATTCGGTTTCAATGTACTTTTATAACTGTGATTTTATATTTTTTTCATATAGTACTGTGTACATTACTGGAACGATTTTAAATATTGCTAACAAAAATGTAAGGTCTAATATCTATAATTGAGATTTCTGCGTAAACAAAAGTATATGAGCTATTTTTTAACAAATAAGTCTCAATTGTTATCATAAAACAAAACGAACACCATATCATCATCAAAATTGTGCATATCAGTGGCAGGTACAAAATTTGTCTTCTATATTCACCATGGTTTCTCTGTTTCTGGTCTTAATGCACGAGGTTTCTTCGATAATATTGTCTACGGCTTGTATTCGTCTTGTTCCTCTTCCTCTTTGACCTTCAACCGTACCTCTAATCCCATCCTTCAATAGATAAGTTCTACCTAAGCAATGTCCTAAACAGTTTTGTTTGATTTTGCTTCTTTATCTCAAGTACTCTTCCTGTAGTAGAGCTTCATTACTTATAAAGCTGATTAAAAGATCTTATCAAGGTCCACATTTCGAAGGTTCTTTTTGTCCTTTCTTCAGTTCTGAATGGTACACGTTTCCTCTTCTTTATTTTCTTGTGTCCAATACTTCTAATTTTTACGAGTTTTATTAGAAAAAATGTATGCGGGGGACATATTTGTCAGTACCTCTAAAGATGAAACAATGCGATGTCAATATAATAACACAGCAATTGAAATAAAACAATAGTTGATTTTACTAACAGTGTTTTAACCCGTTGCTGTAAAATTAGCTGGAGTTACTCTAACATAGGCCAGCAGTTTAGCCGGTCAGGTGGCCGTTCGGTCTGCGGCGGTAGGCCAAAGGCTCGAAGGTCCCAGGTTTGAGTCCCGGCAAGAGCATGGGTGTGGATTTTAATAGGTATGGGGCAAATCGTGAAGGGGCCGAAGTCCATAGTTACTGGACTGGCCCATATAAAAATAAAGTTTACAAAGCAGTTTAATTACACAAACATTTTCGTTTTACATTCTTTAAAATTCAACATCCTTTACATGTCGCGAAAATAGAAAAATGAGCAGATGTAATGTTCAGAAAACACCAAGGTACAGGTAGGGGTGTTAGGAAGTCCGAAGGCAATTCCGGAATTCAGAATTACTTGGATTCCGACTACGGAATTTCGATGGCTCAATGGTAAAGCGCTCACTTCTGGCGCTTAGGGTGGTCGGTTCGATCCCTCCTCGTGCCATGTGGGTTAGGTGGTGGACAAACGCCGTATGCGTGAGTGTTTTTGGGATTCTCCCGTTCCCTCCCACTTTCTTCATTCCACCAACCATCCCATCATCATCCATCCGGCCTGAGCTTTATTATGTTACCTAAAACCTTTAGGCTAAACGCGTTAAAATTTAAATTCACATTCAAATTTCGGAATTCCGACTCAACGAAGTTCCGATTTCCGGAAATCTGAAATCCCGGAATCGCAAAAACTATCATTTCGATTCCGGAATCCTGATTTCCATTCCGGAATGCCGAACAGCTCTATGTACTAGATAACCACGATCATTTGATCGATGAAATTATAATAGTGGCTTTAGGGCAGCGTTCCGCAAACTGTTTTCAACGTCCTATTTTATTAGTTGGTAGGTTCAACGGACCACTCTACGCCTGCCCAAGGGCCACCTGTAGTCCGAGGATCACAGTTTTCTCCGGGAATCACCACGGTATTCGAACATTTTGGCTGAACAGCGAAAAAAATCAGTAGTTATTGTGGTATTTTGAAGCTAAGATCTACACCACTACAGCGTGTAAGTGCATGTGGTAAGCTATATGTAACAATTTCTTTAAAATAAGCACCAATAATTTATCGGATATACTTAGGAGGGGGGTGGGGCTCCGTCCTGACTCTTTGTGGACTACCATCACGGTTAAATCATATTCCCACTACCAGCTACCAACAGGTGTTCAACGTTGTCCACCCTGCATAACAAAACAATGTACTGCAGTGAAATAATACTAAAACATTATTTTTTTAAAAAAAAAAAGTCTGTAGCGGAAAATCGCGCGTTGATATGGATATGAAGGTGCAGAAAATAGTACTAATCCGCATATAGGTTAGTGCAACTCTAAATGAAATCTGCACCCGTGGTACTGAACTGAAAATTAAATTGAGATACCGAGTGACCGTAGCTCAGTTGTAGAACAGTTTGGTTTAGTATGCGGGAGGTCGTGGGTTCGATACCAGCGGCCGATCATCCTGACTGAGGTTTTTCCAGGATTTTTTCTTAGCCATACCAGGTTAATGTCAAGATGGTACTTTGAAAATTTGGTCTTGGCCGTTTCCTCCCAGAGCTGAAACCGGGTTAATTTTTGTTGATCTGGTGTGACCAAAACAGAGGAGACCTGGTGACCCGGTCCGAAACCTGACCCGGATGGCTCGATTGACCCGGTGACCCAACTGACCCGGTCTGGGCAACATAATAAACTGGGAATTTCGGCGTCGTATTTTGGTGACATCTCTTGTCCTGGCCACCTCTGAAAGAAACACTGCTCAAATGCAAGGAAATAATTAAAAACTCTGTTTTGCCTTCAGGGTTACCGGGTCTAAATCGAGTCAGGCCAGGTCCAAGTCTAGACCGGATTGACCCAGTGACCCGTTTCAGCTCTGTTTCCTCCCGCATGCTTCTCCTATCTTATCCCGCTGAGTCATAGAAAATAATTGAATTGGATTAAATTACTTAGAGGTTTAAATTCAATTGAATTCAATACTAAATTGAGATCGCTTATTTTAAATCTGAAGTTAGTTTCTCTACACTGTTAAAAAAAATTCAGAAATATTTTTGGGTAAAGCTAGGCAATCATAGCTGCCAGGGAATTTCCAGTAAATTGGCTAATAAAAAACAGTTATCGTACTGTTTTCAGGAATGTGGCGAGCGAAAGACAAACAGAGAAGCCTGGAGTAAGATTGAACACGGGTTATTCGGTTAGAAGTCCAGCGTCTCACTGACTGGCCTAAATTGACATTGTAGTAAGCTCAAATTGCATACTCTTTTTTTTTTCACTTTGAATTGTCTTCTCCTTCTTCACTTGCAAACTACAATTGAACGTTATTTTTGCTTGTTATTTCAATGTCAACTCCAGAAAGAAAACAAAAGTTATCTTTTTCTTTTTTCTCTCCCCAATCTCAGGTAGATTCTGGAAACACCCCAGAAGGACTGTAATTCATTCGTCCTGTTCCTATCCACTCATCTAAGAAAGAAACCCCTCTTCTTTTATATTTTTTTGTTGTGTTTCTTCAAACCAGCATCGAAGAGTCATAATTTTGTTCTGGACTTAATTTACCCATTTCAATTCATATAGTCAAGGACAGTTTAGTCACTTCTGCTTTCGGTATAAACTCTTGCTTTCGATTGAAATCAACCCTCTCCCACGAACATATATTTGAGCTTTCTCAGAAATGATATTTTTTATACTTCTTTCATAAATGCAATGTTTATGCTTTTTTGTTTCTTTTTTTCATTCTGTGTATCTATTGTTAAAATAATCCTTGAAATAAGAAAGTATATGTCTCACTGGAGGAAATGTCAAATTTATATTTTTGTGTGATTTGTATTTCCGTATGTTGTATCCAAAACAGAGATTCTTTGAGCAAGATATAACCATAGTTTCAACGTTCATATGTTACAAGTGTCAACTATACTGAAATTGTATTGTGTTACCAAGATTCTTGTAAACTTCTTGTTCTGAGTGTAACCAATATAACCTCCTACAATGCTAAGATGTGAATCAAATTTATGTTTCCCGTATTGTAATGTTCCAAAGATGTAAAAGTTGACAGTAAGACACAGGCACGTTATACACATTTTAACTTCAAGACACATAATCCCAAAATTCCAAAACCTATTTCCCACGTGAAGATTCCTACTCCACTATGCCTAAGGCAAAACCAGGCCAATGAAGGAATACTTTTAGAAGAGAACCATAATCTCCCACTACAGATTGAGGACCATCCAATGACCACAAGTGGAAGTTGCAGGAGTATGAGTTTCCCAGCTTTTCCTCTCCTTGCGTCTACGGAAGTAACGAACCATAAGTAAGTATGCATGCGCAAGTCACTACTAGACTTCGCTACAACGAGCCCTTCGGTAAAGTAGAACGAGCTGAGACTTACATCCAGCTGACTGGGGACTGTCTCTATGACGTCACTACGTATCCAATCTTCACGATTAGAATCGTATCCACCCAATTACCAAATTATTGGATAATTGAAGAAACAGAGACAGTTTTACTCCGCCCTAGAGATATCTTGTTCCTCTCCGAGAATCTCGGGAACTACGGGAAAGTTGGAGTACAAAAGATGGACTCTGAGACTAGAAAATTCAGAGACCAGTCCACCACCAGACACAATCTTGTAACCTTAAGCGATCCTTCTGCTTAGCGTTGGCATCGCTTTTTGCCTTCTCTCTCTCTCTCCAACACTCAAGCGAGTCCTTCTGCATAGCGCTGGTATCGCTTTCCTGAAACTAAGCTAATCCTACCTACAGAAAGCTAAAATCCTCAACGACCTAAATACCTGGTTACTCCTGGTACCTGTGTCTGGTCTTTCCGAAGTTTACTGTAAGTCGGTTGCCGGGCTTCGAACACTCACTGACCACCAAGAGCTGTAGAGGTGAAGCTCCACCACCATCACCACCGTCGAAGCTTGCCTGCAGTTCCAA
>JAGDQP010017871.1:0-37673 GCA_022664845.1 Lepisma saccharinum | reverse complement strand
TATTCGAATCAACTGACTAATCCTAATGCAAGTGTGAAAAAAAACTACAGAATGTCCTACTTGAAGATTAACCCTGCATTTTGTTAACTTGGATGGTGAAGATGTACAAAAATATGAATTGACCTCACCTTAGAAGTAACGTAAACTAAATTTAAGGCTCTTGGCCTGTCAGACGGCTGTATTACGTTCAAGTAGATGGTTACGTGATCAGCGTAACACCTCTTCGTAGCCGTGTGTCTGACTATCATGACCACAGTCCGCTACTTCTTTTGTTAAAGTAGTTTCCCAATTGCCCTTACGATGCTGGACCAACACCGAAATTTTGACCCCCGGGGGAACGCTCGAACTGAAGTCGAGGCAACGCAGAGGCTTTTGATGTTGCCTTAGAGTGTGAGAAAATCGAGGCGGTGGTGTTGTTGCGTCATAGGCGTGGTCAGAGGGAAGAGAAAAGCTCCATTATACTGGACCACTGTTCGTTCGCAGATGAATCCTGATTCTTTCTGTATGTCAATGCCGAGAATTTCCGTTTGTAGGGAACTGACAATCCCACTGTAAAACATGAAGAACGCCTGGGCCACGGTGGCTCAGTTGGTAGAGCGCTCACCTCTAGTGCTAGGGGTCGTCAGATCGATCCCTGCTCATGTCATGTGGGCTTTGTGGTGGACAAACACCGTGTACGTGGATTTTCTCGGGGTGCTTCCGTTTCCTCCCACTTTCTTCATTCCACCAATTCATCCCATCATCATCCATACGGCCTAAAGGCCTTAAAATAAATTCAGTATGAAGAACGACTCCATCCAGAAATGATAAGATTGGTGTTTGGAGTGTATTATTGGACTGATATTCTTCGAAACAACTACCTCCACAGTTGCTGCTCAGACGTCAATCTTTTAACATAATCGTGAGTTAATTGGATGTTGATCAGTTATTATCGATTGAATATTTCTAGCAGGACAGAGCGACATATGATATTTTCTGTGCCAGCGTAGCCAAAATTGAATCGCATTTTAATAACAAAGCCATTTCGAAACTACTTTGGACTGCACGGTTGCCACATTTGCTCGCCGTTCGATTATTTTTCTTTTATAAGACTATCAGAAAGGTCGAGTTTACTAAAAAAAAAAAAAAAAAAAAAGATCCATAGCTCTATTGAAATCATACATCATTCAAAGAATTCCTGGAGACATGCTGTCCAGAACCTTCCAAAATATGGTTCGTTGTGTTGAGCTCTGCCTGGATGACTATGGTGGCGGTTTCCAACATGTTATAATGTCATTACCTTCCTCACACAGTAAAATACACAGATCAAATTTTGTTATGCCATTCAAGTTGCTAACAAAAATGCCGGGTAAAAGAGTAAGTGGAACATCCTGCAGAAAGCTTATCAGGAATCTGCATTCCAATAAGAAAGTAAAGGCTAATTCACACAAGCGGTACAGTGCCCATACCATTCTCCTGTCATGCTCCGTCCGTGCCATGGCCACGACCATTCACATATAGGGTGCCGTTCCCATGTCGTGCTGCTACTACACCAGTTCCAAGGATGGATTGCAAGGAGGAATATGTTGTTATTGCGACCGGGATGGTTCCTTTTCAAGACGGCACTGTTGGGGCATGGCACGGGCACGGCACCGTATGTGTGAATTAGCCTTAAGAGTACATATGACAAAACAAACAGCAATATAGGTGGAGTAATGAGAGAAGAATGGAAACTTCCGCTAGATTTATTTAATAAATATATAGAAGAGATTGTAGGAAAGATTATTTAAGGTTAATGTAAAGCAACAATCTCCAACAAAAGATGGCAGCACTACCTCCGTATATGTCTAATGTATTTTTATCGTTGCACGAAATATCACTACTGCTCCTACAAATTCAAGCCTAGAGAGTTCTAACTTTCAGGGAATCAAGTTCATAACCAATTCAAGAGTTCGATCAATGCCGATTTTTTTTCATTGTTTTCATTCAAGAACACAACAATCAACGATTTCAACAATGAAGTAAAACAAAAAATTCGGCATTGATCAGACTCTTCTTGAATTAGTTATGAACTTTCTACCCCGAAAGTTTGAACTCTCTATAGGTTTGAATTTGCTGGGAGCAGCAGTGGAATTTCGTGCAACGATAAAAGTACATTAGACATATACGGGAGATAGTGCTGCCATCTTTTGTTGTAAATTTTGCGCTTTACATTAACCTTAATATTTATCTGAAAGAAATTGTACAGAAATGCTTCGATGATGGAGGAGTAGTTATAGTCGGCGGAACGAAAACTGTGATGAAGATGGAATCGAGATAAAAGAAATGAAAAAAAAAATGAATGATAATTGCAACAAATAAAATCTCAGCTAACATCAAAATTAGAGTTTCTTAGAGCCTCAAAAGTATGTGGAAAGAATTAGAAATGAAGATATGATAAGTGAAAACGATATAAAGGGGAGGATAGCAATGGAGACAAACAGTCGAATTCACTAAAGAGAAAAAAAAACCTTTGTGTTGACCGGTGATGAGAAAGAGAGTTGAGAAAAAGACTGATTAAATGTTTTGTGTGTGAATGACGTAGAAGAGTGACGAAAGAATATGAGAAGATTTCGAGATGAGAACATGGAGGAGAATACAAACGTTTACATAGAAGATACGTAATAGGGAAGAACTGAAAAGAGTAGTGTAAGAGACGAGCAATAACTGAGACAATAAAAGAAGAGAAAAAGAAACTGTTTAGGTCATTGGTAGGGAGGGATTGCATAACTGAGGTAGGAGGAGGACGAGGAAGAATACGGATACTATTAAGAAAGATAAATCGTACGCTAAAACACAGACGAAGGCGCAAATACGGTTGAATGGAGAGGCCTCAGCGTACCTTGAAGGATCTGCCTCTTTCGGCACAACTCTCCTGATGATTAATGTTAATCAAATATCGGAAGACAACAAAACACATTTTTGAATTTGGCATTCCTCAGATTCGTGAACGATGTAACAATGTATTACAATGACAGCACTTACCTCCATAACGAACCATAGCTGATCTTCTTCACTGGTGGGTCCATGTTTCAAGAATAGTCCATAAAATGCTGGAATGTTTGGATGAAGGCTCAGGTCTTTCAGTACCAGAAATTCCTCTTCTATTTCCTCTATATTGTCAGAAACGTTTTCCAGTATCTTGACAGCTACGCGTTGACCTATCAAAAAAAATATATGAATATATCAGTAGACATCCATCAGCCATTATACAGGGTGTTTTAAATGTATACTCAGGTTCATATAACATGGCACATGTGTACAGTTTCTAAATTCTGCAATTTGCTCATACAGAGGCTATATTCCACATACATTTAAAATTAAATGTTCCATATATTACTGTATTTACCACATGTATTATTTCGATATTGCCAGAAAAATCAGTTTTTGGACTCAGTCGCCCATTTCCTGTAAATTTGATTGTACATTGATATGTACACGTTACTTGCAACTGTTATGACCAAATGAAGAACTAACTCCACTGAATCTATTACACAAGTGGGCTTGGCGAACCTTTGGATAAATGTATACACCACTATATCCAGTTAAAAGTGAGTATGTTTGTTTGAGCATCATCCAAGAATTGCTTGACCGATTGGAAGGATTCATCGCACATGGTCAGATACTGGATCGAACTGGGAAGTTAGCATATCACTTTGATTCTAAAATTAGTATCTTCAGAGATAATCGACCACCTAATTATCCATTGGATTTCAATGGCGGTGATAACAATACAGAAAAAAAACTTTTTAAATACATACTTTTCTTAAACACACAATTCGTACTAAAAAGTAAAACATAATTTTGTTTATGCATGACTAGAAAGAAAGGCATGAGGCGCGCTGTCATATACAGTAACTTTATAAATTCAACAATTAGTGTGCCTCATGCTTTTCTTTTTAGACATGCATAAACAAAAATATGTTTTACTTTTTAGTACGATTTTTAAAGGAAAGTAAGTCATTAAAAAGTTTTTTAATGATTTTTTTTTACCCAAATCCTAAAGTGTTCTGCAACCAGTAAAAAGCCACAGCGTTGCAGGCTAGTAATTATGAATTTGAATTTATTTTAAGGTCTTTAGGCAACTATGGCTCAGGCCGAATGGATGATGGGATGAATTGGTGGAATGAAGAAAGTGGGAGGAAATGGGAGCACCCCGAGAAAACGCACCCATGCACACGGCGTTTGTCCACCACAAAGTCCACATGGCATGAGCATGGATCGATCCGACGACCTCTAGCACCAGAGGTGAGCGCTCTACCAACAGAGCCACCGTGGCCCCGCCAATAGTATTTCTGAGTAATATTAAAAATATTAAAATATGCTTTTAAAATATATAAATATATAGAAATAAATGAAAGTGACAATGGAATATAGCATTATCACTCGACTTACGTCGTTGTGCAAAAAACACTCCCGATGACGTTCAAGTCCAAGTTCAGCCCCCATCGGCAACATATTTTATTCGCCCCGCACCAACGAGCGGGAAAATTAGCTAGTACATTCTAAATAAAATTGGGCGATGAGAGAGTCCTTTATATCCCAAAAAAAAGAGTGACACTGACTATTGAAACAAAACTGTTGCCGTCTAAACCAGTTAGTTGTTCATTATTATTTGAAGTTTCCGTTGCTAGAACTTGAAGGTGCGATGCCTGCATTTATGTACAGTAATGATGATGGGTGTTCTGCCTGAAGGTCCATGGGCAAGATGAACCGACGGTAGTTTGCCATTGCCTTCTACAGAATGAAGATTGCGTCCTAAGGACATTTAACGTGGGCTCTGAATTACCTGTGTCCCCAACGGGAATCGAACCTGTGACCCCTTGATTACAAGGCAGTGAGAATAACCACTCAGTCACAGGGGGCAATTTTGTCTAGAAAAGACCTATATTACGCTTTTTTTTAACGACAAATGAAATTCTCACCCTCCATAACTCATGAGATTACGCATTTTCCAATCCATTGACTTCTGAATTACATTTTTTTTTTTAATCTCACTGCATTCTGTTCGCATACTACCCGCATGTTAAGCATTCGAGGCCTACGTAATTTTTTCAGTCCTTGTCCATCCTTCCTGTGTGACTGTACCACTATCTCAACCGGATGCGAAGTCAAGAGGCCAATATCCTATTACTGCACACAGTTAGTTGGTTGCCCCATGTGACATACGTCATTTTCACAAGCCTCGATAAGTCTTAATGAAAGGCTAACACTTCTGCTGTCAAGACTCAAATTGAAACTAATTGGAGACCTCTGACAGCGAAGACGACGGGACGTTGACGAAACTGTTCTGTATTCTCATGTGCAGACACTAATCGTTCCTCATTTGTTTCTTTCAAGTAATTTCCTTCAACTTGAACGCCCCCTAGAAGAGGAAACCCAAACTTGACACAACACAAGCTGTTACCACGGGGAATAAGACAGCTAATATTTAACCTGTCTGGGAATAGTGTGGCAAGCATTTATTTCATAGGATTAAGTATATGATTATCGTGTTCCTTCTTACGTCCCTCTACATAATTATTCCTAGTCAGAATGTTTATTGAAAGCTGGTTGAATGTTTTTAGGCAATTTTCGTGCAGTTAGTGAAGAGGTCAAGATGATTACGCCATTTTAAGAGACCTCAGCAACTACCTACTCCTCAAGTTTTTTTCGTATTTCAAAAATTTTGAACAAATGACAGGCAACAATGAAGTTTTGGTCCGATAAATGTATTTCCAATGAACGTGGAGAGCTTAATTCTCAATGATGTATGACGTCTGCCATTACGAAGTTTAAAATGTCAGCTAAAATAAACAATTTCAAAATCTCTTGAAGTTCATTTGATACTCATTCACAGGTATTACGAGAGCTGCTGGAAAAGTTTCTACAATCAATATATATATAATAAAAGGACACGTAAATTCTGGAAATGGCTTTATTGCTTTTCAAAGTGAAACCAATTTTGAAAGCTTTTTTTTTTCCCCCACTCGGAGTCTGGTACCTCAGAAATTGCTGTTCGGAATGTGACAACATCTACTTTAGGCGACACAAATCGCTCACCACGCATCTTCCTTTTAATGTTTGGGAACAAAAAAGAAGTCATTAGGTAATAAATCGGGTGAGTACGGACAATGAGTCATTAATTCGACATTTTTACTGGACAAAAATCAACAGTTGTGTGTACTGAGTGGGAGCTGGCGTTGTCGTGATGAAGAATAATGATTCAACAATTTGGGTTTGTTTTACGCAATGCACTGATGATCTCTAGCAAACGAATTGTTGTATACCACTCAGTATTTACAGCCATTCGATCTTCTGAAGCTGTGTTTGCCACATGTCCGGAATAACCGAAAAAACAAGTAATCATTTACTTGGCAGCACTCCTCAAACGAACAACTTTTATTAGTTTCGGCTCACTTTAAAACACCCAAACAGTGGACTGCTGTTTAGTTTCGGATTCGTACGAATAAATCTCCAAGTTTCGTCTCCTGTAACGATGTAGTATACACCAAATTTGACTTACCTCGGTTGAATTCTTTGAGCATTTTTCTTTACACCACTTGATACAAGCCTGCTTTTGAGTTTCAGTCAAGTTGTGTGGGATCCAACGGCTTGAAAACTTCCGTACGTTCAGGTAACCATGCAAAATTGTATGTATTGCTTTCATGCCAATGTTCAAGGATGCCTGAATCTCACGGTATGTCACATACCGATCTCTTTTAATCATGCCACGCACAGCGTCAACATTACTGACAACAGACGTGGATGGATGACCTTCACGAAATTCATCACTGAAAAATATGTGCGATCAGGCTGGAATTTAGAAAACCAATTATATACAGTTCTATTAGATGGTGATTCATCTCCAAAAAGCCAAATGAAGTCGCCAGGGTTCCCACTCATTTGCCAAGATCAAATTCCCTGACTTTACCAGGTCACTACTCAGAAATTTCCAGGTACCCCATTTTGTAAATATATCATAATTCCATGGGAAAATAAAGATCATAGTTGCATGAAAATAAAGACACATCAAAATATTTCACTGTATTTTCTTAACTTGCTTCATGGTTGGCACATTAGCCTCCAAGTAATTTCAAAAAGATCTAACATTAAATGCCTGCTGTAGCTAAATGAACTTCAAACAATAAGCTATCAAATTCCCTGACTTTTCCAGGTTTTCAGACATTTTAGTGAAATTCCCTGACTTTTCCAGGGCTTTTTAGTGCTAAGCTAGATTCCCTGACTTTTCCAGGTGAGTGGGAACCCTGAGTCGCTCGATGCATTGTTTCGATGTTAAACTACATTTGAAATCATTAAAAAAAAAAATAATTGTCCGAAAGTTTTCACGCGAAATTTCCATTTCTCAAACAAAACTACTTTTCCAACTGCTGTGAAAAACAAATGCATAGTCGTAAACGAAGAATCAAAGATAATTTGTACGTAGAAAGGCCTATTCTTCCGAACTTTATAATAGTGGAACATTAGCGCCACTGTTGGTAGTATTTTGCAGTAACTATTCCAGCATTCCTCGTATTTGGAATATTTTACAAAATTTCGTGATTGTTTCTCATTGGTACAGTATTTTCAAGAATATGAAAATAATCAAGGTAGCAGGTACTGACTATTGAGACCTTTTAATGTATGTTATTTCAGTAGTCCAAAGTGGAAGAAAAACGTTACATTTGAAGACCACTGGAAAAGAACGGGGTTTTGTTCGTTTTATTGATTTCACAGGAGAGCGTTTTAAAAGTTCAGAATTAGCATTGCGCATACCGGCACATCAAATGAAAAGGAGTACTGCGCACAAGGGCCGCTTTCTGCCCCTCAACCGATTTTAAGGAAATTTTCCACCTAATATCTAGACCATATGAGAGTTCCGATAAACCAAATCCTATGTCCATACCACATCCGGTTATCATGGAAAGCGCATCCAAAAATGACCACTTCCGGATTCTAATTTTTATAGTGTTGTTCAAAAGAAAATCTGATATCTCCAGAATGGCTTAACCCATCAAATCCAAATTTCGTTTGGAAAGTGCTAATATAATGATAATGTTGCAGTTTAAACCGAAAGACTATATCTTTAACTGTTTTGGAGATTTTTTTTTCATGTAAACGTTCAATTTTACTTATAATGCACCTTTTCCAGGAAACTTTGTGTTGTTTAACCATCAGATCTCACTAGTTACAAAACGATACTTCGCTCAAATAATCTCCACGTCATGTAGAAGAACATAACAGTTCAAAAATAATTTTGTATCTGATGGGGGCTGATGTTTAGAAGGAACATTTTAAACTCTAAAGTTGAGTACCTTACGTGGAAGTATATGTTTGAAATTCAGCTAAATAAACCATCATATATCTGAAAGTTCTTATGATATCCAAACCACATTTTGTGTGACAACTACATTTTGTGTTTTTCTGCTATTCCATCGTTCATTATTGACATTTTCTTGTAAACCATTAGTTTTCTCCACAAGTAACTGCATTTTCTCTTGCGATATATCCATCCGTAGACGTGTCTCTCACAAGCGCAGGCCGATAGACTTTGCAAATGGAAGTGGAACACGATACGGACGTACTCTATATTACCTATTTGTGTGTTCGGTATTACATGATTCGGAGCCTTCCACTGCTTAACTCTGCTGTTCGCAGATTCCACCACCCACCGTATTCTTGTTACTATCGTTGATTTATTTGCCTGCACGGTCGTCTGCTGTTTTTGTCCTTTCTTGAGGAACTCGGTCTTTTCAGATTAGAAACCTAAGTCTGAAAGAAGATGGAATGAATCCCGGAAGCCTCTATCGACGACGAAAATGTATTTCTCTTGAAGACATGCTCGCATTTCTTCGATGTTGTTTTTAAGCATGTGTTCTGATATATAGCGTCCGTGCTCCTACAGTCAGCGAGATATTTTCTATCGACTGAAGTTATCACCTAGAATTTTTTATTGTGATATGTACATAATATCCGTACTTGTCACACAAAATTTGGTTTGGATATCATAAGAACTTTCAGACATGATGGTTTATTTAGCTGAATTTCAAACATATACTTCCACGTGAGGTACTCAACTTTAGAGTTTAAAGTGTTTCTTCTAACCAACAGGTCCCATCAGTTACAAAATGCTTTTTGAATATGTTCTTCTACATGACATGGTTAAACTAGTGGGGGGCTGATGGTTAAAAAACACAAAGTTTCCTGGAAAATGTGCGTTATTTTAATAAGTAAAATTGAACGTTTACATAAGAAAATTAATTTTTATTTCCAAAACGGTTAAAGATATAGCCTTTCGGTTTAAACTGCAACATTGTCATTATATTAGTACTTTTCAAACGAAATTTGGATTTGATAGCTTAAGCCATTCTGGAGATATTAGAATTTATTTTGATCAACACTATAAAAAAAATTAGAATCTGGAAGTGGTCATTTTTGGACGCGCTTAACATGATAACTGGAAGTGGTATGGACATAGGATTTAGTTTATTGGAACTCTTATATGGTCTAGTTATTAGGTGCAAAATTTCCTTAAAATTGGTTGAGTGAGCAGAAAACGGCCCTTATGCGCAGTACTCATTTCATGCTTGTTTCTCATTTGTACAGTATTCGCAAAAAATATGAAAAGAATAAAAGATATGACTGGGATTCCAGTAGTCCAAAGTGGAAGAAAAAAACGTTACATTTTAATACCACAGAAAAACAACGTACAGTACTTTGCTCAGTTTATTGATTTTACAGCCCACACCCATGGCGGGACTAGAACCCGGGATCTTCGAGTAGTTGACCTACCGCCGTACACCGCACGAATGATAGCTTGTTAAAGAAGGCCTTTCAAAGAGCTAACTGATGGCACTCTTTCTTTCGATTTCGTCAAAAGGGACAAAGAACGCTCTTTTCCTGTAGTCTTCATTTGGTCTCAAGTTTCATATTTTCAACAGTACAGACATAAATAATAGCAGAATTTCAATAACACTGAACTGTAGGGTAAATACACAAAAAATATCACAGCTGTAGCTGGGACTCGAACCCGGATCTTCAATTTGCCGGCCAGGTTTCTATCCATTAAACTACTACAGCCACTGCTAACGTCTATATCTATGGGAAATTCCTCGCGTCTCAGCTAACCAGTCACTGATCGGTGACGTTAAATGTGAAGGCCCCACACTACATACCGATTTCTTTTAATTAACAAATTTCTTTGCAACTAGTGCTGATTGATAATGGTTAGATGTAATCTACTTTACACGAAGACCGTTGTCTATGTTAACTGTTTAAAAAGACACAAACAAATTGGTAGCTGCCGTGACCAAGATTCGAACCCGGATCTCCTAGTTGTTGGGTGGGTGCTCTAAGCACTTCGTTTTTCAGTGCATTGTTCAACAATATGTACACAAATTTCTGAAGGTTACATTTTGCTTCTAAAACGTGTTCTATTTTCTAGATGTAATAAGCAGTTTAATAGCAATTTTTTTTTGCATTAAAAATATTTTTAAAAATAATAAAAAAGCCTTTTTAAAGACATACTTTTCTTAAGCAATTCGTAATAAAAGGTAAAAAAATAATTTTGTTTATGCATGACTAAAAAGAAAAGCATGGGGCACTCTCTCATATACAGTCATTTTATAAATTCTTGAATTTGCGCGCCCCATGCTTTTCTTTTTAGTCATGCATAAACAAAATTATTTTTTTACCTTTTATTACGATTTGTTTAAGAAAAGTATGTATTTAAAAAGTGTTTTTTAATTATTTTTTTTCGATTTATTTTGATGTTCGGATATATTTTCTCAAGCTAATGCTTTGTGACCCAAATCTTAAAAGTGTTCTGCAACCAGTCAAAACCCAACATCGTTGCAGGTTAGTATTTATTTTAGGATAAAGAAGTCCGTATTAAAAAACATAATTATATTAAAATATGCTTTTAAAATATAGAAATATATGAAAGTAACAATGGAATATTGTATTGTCACCCGACTTACGCCGCTGTGTATAATTTCATCATTGTATGACGTCAGGAAAGGAGTTAAATTAACGTTTCAAGATTTGAGGACAACACGAACCGTTGTGATCTAAAGAAAAAAATGTAAAAGGCTTTTTTTTTTTTACAAGTACCGACGGAAGAATTCTCAATAACAGAACAGCATAAAAATTATCAATATTTTGTCGAATGTGAAAATTTAAGAACTCCTTATCGGTTCATCGTGAATCTTTTGAAACCCGTTGGCTTCGCATTTGGTAGATCTTTGGTTCGATACCAGCAGCCGACCATCCTGACTGAAGTTTTTGCTGAGTCACACAAGGCAAATACCGGGATAGTACCTTCAAGCCCTGGCCGACACATTCCTACATTCGTTCCTCCCCTAATCCATTCCAACCTCAGCCATTAATAAATGCTGTTCAATTCATTTGAAATCAAAATTGACGTAACTAACCTGTATGCCGATCACGGGCGCAGTAGACTTCGCCATATGTGCCCTCACCAATCAGATCTTCAAGTTGGAACCGATCTGCGGGGTCAGGCAGTTGCTCGAAGTTCACATGTTGGCTTAAGCCGTGATATGCCATTATCTGCTACGCCACCTGAAACGGAAAAAAGGGATACAAATTATTTAGTAAATATACTTACTGAGTATTCAGTATTCATTGGCAAAATTTATAAGAAAAATGACACATTGGATACATGCACAAAATTCATAATGTATTTGATCCCATATTTTATACAGAGTGTTTCAAAAAATGATGCGCTATAAATTCAAGGAAGATTACCCATAACAAAACAGGAACAAAGTTTCCTTCGATTTTTCCTTTTTGTGAGTTGTTAGTAGTATTACTATTAAATATCACGGTTTGTCCTAATATAGCACCGAACGGCCGTATACCTCAGGTTGGCCGAGAGGTAAGCGCGCTCGTTTCCTGTTTACATGGTCACGGTTTAATTCCCGCTGTCGTGGTTCGGAACCCACTTTACCAAATAAATGTAGGTCCCGTCCTTAGAAGTTGACCAGCTCGTTTAGGACGTTAATAACACTTCAACCAAACAACCGTGCAGCCGTAGACTACTTGTTAATATGTGGAGTGTTGACTTAGTAAGTTCTTGGGAACCAACACAGCAGCTGCCATCCTGACTCTGTGCACACCACGCAAATTCCGGGATGGTACCTCCAAACTAGGCCCTGGCAGACTACCTTGGAACATCCTCTCCCCCACCCATAAGCCATAGTAGCTTAAAGTCAATAAATAAATTTTAAAAATCAATTTCTAAGGTAAAAATACGTAGGTTAGCTCTATTTCATATTAACTCAATCATACGTGGCCAAATTCGGTTAGATGGGATTATGTTCGGGTAGTTAAAGCAACAGTTAAGGTTAATGTAAAGCAATAATCTCCAACAAAAGATGGCAGCACTATCTCCGTATATGTCTAATGTATTTTTATCATTGCACTAAATTTCAATGCTGTTCCTACAAATTCAAGCCTAGAGAGTTCTAACTTTCAGGGAAGAAAGTTCATAACCAATTCAAGAGTTCGATCAATGCCGACTTTTCTTATTTTCGTTTTTCTTCATTGTTGAAATCGTTTCATTGTTGTTGTGAATATCAAAACCTATAACAATGAGCAAAACCTGCATGCGATGTTAAATTGTCTACACAAATAACATCATAGTATAGTGGTTAGCATAAACATACAAGGTGAACCGATGGTGTTTTGTCACTGCCTTCTATCGGATGAATGAAGATGACGTCCCAAGGATGGGACCTACAATTCAACCTGGGTTACGGATCACTTGTGTCCTTAGTGGGAATCGAGCCCGAGACCTCTTAATAACAAGACGACAGAGTGTTACCACTCAGCCACAAGGGACACAGTAACCACTTGACCAATACTATTTGAGTCTACTACGTTCTGTATTCGCATGCATATTTTACAAGCTTTAAAAAAAAACAAAAAAAAAACAGAATACTAAACTCCACGCTTTCACACACTTTATGAATGCTCTCTCTTCCTCCTGCTTCTCCGTTCCCTAAATGCTTGACTATTTGCGTTAAAACTTTGGTCAGAAAAATGGCGTTAGGTTTTCGTTTCCAAAGCAACTGTACCATGCTTTTTTTTATATACCTTTAATGTGGCAAAACATTGTGTATAGGAAGAGAAAGCCATCTGATCCACTTTCTCTGTCCACCTCTTGTGAATCAGACTCGTGATGTGTCCGTCCTGAGTAATCCCCCTCCCCTCCCCGCGTTCTGTTACTCTTGCACACAACAAGCACACATGCTATTGGAATGCTGCGTGTCGTCGAATCGTAATACCCATATGTGTTGTGTATTTGTGTGCGTATTTTTACAATGACCACCACCCAGGATATGGATGAACAAAAGCAACAATAAAAATTGGTCAACTATAGAATCGTTACTGAAGTTGACCAGAGGAAAGAAAGTTTTTCAACAATAGGCTTTTACGCACTCGTTGCCTCTTTATATAGCCCATACCTCGTTCTCACTCAACGCAATGTACGTTTGGCACTCCTAACTTACATTTTTGTGGATCACCGGTTCACTTTTCGCTTTAGTTCCGGTTAAAGCAATAAACTTTATTGTTTTTTTATCACGTTTTTATTTACTTTGTCTGTTCATGTGATTCTGTCAGATTCAAATCTTGTTTGCAGACTGACCACGTATTCTGCCAGACATCCCAAAATGTGAAGTGGATCACCCTTCCAAATCAACGAGCATGTACACCTTCAATTTTATTTTTTTTTACTGTAAAACTGTGATAGAAACACTGAAATTACTCTTAAACCCCCTGTAACTTTGGCTTTACACCCTCAAGCTGAAAATTCTGGCAGAATCCCTGAGACAGACAAAGAAAGCCTTCAAATCAGATAAAAATATGTACATCTACATTGTACCCAAGGTTATTACAATATTCCAATTATTCCACGATGGTACTTGCTCCTAGGGACGTATTTAGGGGCGAGTATGGGGATCCGGACCCTCCATATTCAGAGTTTTAGGCAGAATTAGTACAATTTTAGGCATAATTAGAATCGTGCCCAGACAGACCTTGAACCCCCTTCCCCGGAAGCTCGTGGACCTTGTCTAAAAACCAAATTCTGGATACATGTCTGCCTCCTTCTTACTTATGTCTACGTTCTGACAAAAGAAAATTAATTCGGGCATCTTCGGTTCGGTTCTTCGGCTAACTTCGATAATCAGCCCGAGAGAGAGCGAAACCCACCCCGAAGAGCCGAGCCAAACCGAGGATGCCCGAATTCCATCCCGAAAAGCCGAAACGAAGATGCCCGAATTAATTCTCTTTTATCAGAACGTAGACATAAGTCTCCTCCCTCTGCTACTCACTATGTTCCTCCTTAGTTTGACTCCAGTCCTGCTTTCCAACGAGCGTCGGGCGAAAAATCAAGGTAGCAACTAAATGTTTTCGCTCCACATTTAGATCTTTTATTTCCATAAAAGTTGTATTAAGATTTTCAGTGTATAGAGAGAAGCCTTTTATCCATTAAATGGAAGAAGCACAAACAAGATTACTTAACTTAGGGCAGCCTCAATAACAACAGACTGAAATCTGAAGTCAGTTTCTATCTAGCTGCTACCACTTAGATTCTAGCCTCCATTACAGGTTGAGTGCACATAATGCAAAATCGACAGAACAGTCGCTCAAGTCTCGGGCTGGTCACGCTGATTTAGGACGGATAGTACCCTTTAGTCACATTACACTTTGGATAATACCTTGACAAGTAGTCAAAGCTACTACCTTCCCCATTTCAAACTTGACGGTATGTATCGTTAACAAAAACTATTATGAACATTGTTAACTGTATGCTTTTCAACGAGTCACGTTTTGTTGATTTTAAGCTGTGAAAATTGGCAATCCTTCCTTGTAAGCTCCACCACGACGATCAGTACTAGAAAATAGAAAGTAGCATGCACTTTAAAGCAGAGTACGGGTAGGTATTGGTAAGATAGTTTCGAAATTCTCAACGGATTGAAACAAAGTGATGCCTTGTCACCATTCCTGTTTAACTTTGCGTTAGAATATGCGATTCAGAAAATAAAAGATTACAAAAAGGGACTACTAACGTTGAATGGTTTCAATCAACTGTTCGCATGTAAGGATGATGTAGATTTAATAGAGAACGATATAGATGATCTACAAAGTAACACCGATGTCTTAGTAGAAGCGTACGATGAGATAGGTCTACAGGTAAACAGAGAAAACAAAATACTTGATAAAAAGCCGAAACACTGAGAATGAAGAAATAAATTTTAAAAAACGCTTTCATTTTAAAAAGGTTAAAAACTAGAAAATATATCTCCAGCTATTTATATCCCAACACGCTCTACGTTACAATAATAGAGTGATCTGTTAGTGTCAAAAGAAAGACGTCAGACCATATATTTAACCTCGATCATTCACTAATATATACAGGCCCGTACGTGCATAACTCAAGAATTAGGACATTAAAAAAAAACAAAAAAACGAACCGCACAACGTTAACAAACATAAAAAACTGAGTTAGAATTGAAAATTTGGTCCATATTGGTTTAAGTTGTAAGTGGACAATCGAGATTAACTATCTCCTCCGCTCTTTGGCATCATATATTCATTACATTTCTAACGCAATCGATCAGTCCACAATCGCTTTTAGATAGAGATCAATGTTGGAACTTACATGACTGAAAAAAAAATGCTTGGGGAATTCGCTGATAACGATGTTCGTGTCAACATTAATATTACGTAACAATAGTCATGAGAAACTAATCAAGCAATACCACTCACATATCTATTTTTAAGCATGTAATTTCTAAAAATTATAAAAAGCTGAAAAAATATTTTCTGGTTTGTTGTGCATTTTAGACAAATTTTCTATTTTTTAAAAAAATATAAATTTTACTCTACATCTAAAGATGCTATACGTAGACCTACGCGAACTTCTCTGCAAAACAGTTTCATTGAAATCGCTGCATGCATTCAATATAAGTTGGAGATTGAATTAGGAATCCTGTGAATATCCTTTGTGTTTAATGCACGACTTGTTCAAAGTAGAAAGTATTCACCCCAGACTTTGACGTCAGAGACACCTGTTGTCGTTACTGTGAACTAGAGTGAATCGCGTATAAATAAAAAAAAAAAACGCCTAAACTGACTTTGCTAATTAGTGTTATCCACGAGACGAGACGAGATAGAGAATTGTGTACGGAAATACGAGACGAGAGAGATCTGTCGACACGATATGTTTTTCCGACACGAGACACTTTCTGGATATTTTCGAGACGAGACAGCATGAATATCGTCTCTTGGGCAACACTATTTCTAACCTAAGCAATGGTTAGTGAAATTTATAAAATATTTTCTTTGTGTGTATGTAAAAAAAAGTTATTTTTCTAAAAAATAATAATAATAATAATAAAACATCAGTTCGCCGTGAATCGAACCCGGGTCACAAAAATTAAATGTACGATACCGTAACCACAGCACTAAAGCGGCAACTATCCAGCTGTTGCGTGTTAGTATTCTTTATGGAGAAGTGCTTTACGACACGTTCATGAGTCAAAACTGATATGATTTTCGCCGTATACTTTCTACTTTGAATGACTCCTTTTAAGGGAAATAGATGTCCGTGTTTAAGGTAAAAATTTTCGATTTTTGAAAAGTAATGTTTTCAGAAGCTACGGTCTTTGTAAATTTAAGTACTGCAAATTTTATCTCGTTATGACATCAGGAACAGTTTGAAAAATGCAGTGTTTACAGACTAAATATTCACCTGCTGTAAAAAAATTATACACATGCCCGTCACCGCTGTAAAGATCCTGAAATTTGGAAACGGAAAATGTCAAGATACATAACCGAACCTGACCTTACCTAACGTATTCTAACGCACTGTCACGAATAATGGAAGAAAGCAATAATAAATAATAACAGATAGAAATGTATTTTAAAAGAAAAAAAAATCTCGCTCCCGCCGGGATTCGAACCCGAGTCCTTTTATTCATCAAGCCAACGCCTTAATGACATATCCACGGTACGACCTTGCAAACAGTGATTTGGGAATTGTATTTATACTGCACGTGTGTTACGTAACAACGCTACAAGATGGCGCGCGTCTGGGATTCTTACTGCGGCGACGGAAGTGTAATTAATTATACATATTTGCTCTCCCGTCCCCCCCCAAAAAAACACTCACTGTTTTTTTCACTGTTGTTGACTGCTCATGGTTCACAGTTCATTGTTTTAAGATATTCTGTGCTAGTATGTTGCGCGCTAGCACCTAGTGTCGTCGTATGGACGATGGGAAACCAATAGGAGGAAAATTCAAACTGAGTGCCAAAGAAATTGATATCTTTCAGGTGTATTATGGGAAGGCACTCAGGGAAAACGTAGGCAACCTGCAGGAGAGGAAAAAGCAGTGTGGGCAACTTTCTTTCATAAATATTCAACTAACGCAAAACCAGGAGAAAATTCCTGATATGGCTATAAGAGATCTCAAGAAACTGGCGAATTCTATCAACATAAGCATTCATTGCCTGCTACACTGATGGATGCTATAAAACCTGTCTATAGAGCGCTTGTAGGTACCCGCATGTTAGAAAAAATGTTTGCATGGGAAAACACGCAACCCCAATGAAAGTTTTAAATCACTAATATGGCAACGATGTCCCAAAACTACATTTGCGGGTTCAAAAATCGTACAAATTGCTGTGTACGATGATGTTACGTGTTTCAATAGTGGCCGCGTAGCAAGTATCGGTGTTCTCAAAAAAATAAAAATTTCAAGCGGTTCATACACCACCGAACTACCGAAAGACATGGACAAAAAGCGAATAACAAAATTTGAGTTGGCAATCCTGAAACTTTCCAAGGAATCAAGGATGAAGCAAAGAAGGTGTAGGAAGGATGAAGAAGAACCAGTCGAAGATGAAGAATATGGTTATGTCGCGTTCTGAAAGTTGTGATTTGCGTCTATTCAAGAAAATTCGTTTTAAATATTTACCCTTTCATTTCTCGAAAGTGCATTTTTGGGACATACATGTACCATTTCCTCAGAAACTACTAACATTAAAGTAACCAAATGTTATACAAAACTTCCTGATATGTACCTCTATTTACTGAATTAGAATTACAGCAGAGTTACTGTATATGAGTGTAGTAACTCTTGGTGTATGTATAAAATCACGTGTATTAAAAATTAGTTGAAATATAAAAACAATATTAAAAAGAATTAACGGCCTACTATGTAACCTGCAAAAATAATCCTCGTTCGGTAGAATCACGAACAAATGTAGAACGTATGGTGTAAAACTATTTACAACTGCGTTAAAAATTCGAGCCCTTGCCACCTGTGTTACAGACAAACTAGAGGGGTAAAATTGTCACACACATCCAGAACTACTATAGACACCTATCGGACAAGAATCAAACTTCTTCAAGGAAAAACAAAACGAGGTCTGTCAATTTTCTCATCATTGGCAAAAACAAGGATGCCTGTTGAAACGCCTGGCTGCTCTGCAACCCGCATTTCTCTAGTGCGTCCAGGTTTTGCTTACCTTCAAGGATATGACGATTCAGTAGTAGGACTGTTTCTATCTTTCTAGCTCGCGACACACTGTTTCGCCCTATGCAGCTCGAGATATTACGACAGGGATTCTCCAGACCCCCACCCTCAATGGCGGCTGTCACCCCCAAATTCTCTAGCACCTCCAACTTTTTAAATTGTAATTTATTTGACCTTTTTGCAATCTCAGGCTTAGGCCTATACCCTCTCCAACTTTTAAAATCGGCAGAAATCCTACAAAACTCTCCTTAACATCTCCCAAATTGAAAATCCTGGTAGAATACCTGTTAACTACTTGGCAAAATTGTGCTAGAGGTGAAACACAGCTCGAAAAATGTCTTGAATGCTCGCGAATTTTTACAGAGGGTGTCTACTGTATAAGCTATTCAACACTCGTTACACATTCAGTTACTCAATTGATGTTTCCATGCCGTCAGAAACCTGGAGTGAGTGAGGTGACTGAATTTTATTTATGGTCTTTAGCCATCTGTGATTCAGGTCAGGATAGGGGAGAGGAAAGGATACATGATGGAGTCGGCCAGCACCTAAGTTGAAAGTACACCCAATTCCAAATAGATTGACGGCATTGATTAGGCTATTTTGAGCTGAAATTTCTTTAAGTCCAACTTCGGGAACAGTAAAGCAAAGATGCCAGGTTCGAGCCCTCAAAGGTAGGGTGTACCTTCGCAATTGGGAAACATTTGTGCAAAAGTGTTTTTCTTCTCTTAAGTGCAATAAGACATGTTGAAATATTATTAAGTGTAGACAAAAAGTAGCATTCATTGAAATACGTAATCATACAGTACTTCGAAACCATCGATACATCTGAGCACGTGATGGTTTTGTCACCTACGTTTCCATACGTAAAAGAAGATCTCCAATGAAAGAAAAGACAGCAAATATAGTTTTCGCATTCATAGTACAATAAACAAGACAAAGGAGAAAAAAAAAACAGCATTTGCAACGGACATGGATGCCACTGTATTGGACACCGAAAATTCAGTCATGTTTCTCCAGAAGTTCTCTCAGAAAGAGATAGGTAGATACGTTCATTTTAGCTCAGTGGTAGAGCACGTGGCTTCGAATCGTGAGTTCCTCGGTTCGAATCCCGCTCTGAAAAATTTATTTTTATGTAATGATATATTCCTCAAAGTATAAATAATTAGATAAAATAATAATAATAATCAGTTTTCTATGTATTCATACAAGCATTTCAGGACATAAGTAATTTAAAATCTAACATCAGAGAAGTGGTGGGTGTTGGCAGAACGTCGGTATATTATATGTGAACGTTAAATACAAATAAATTAAATCGTGTAATAACAATAAATGTGTGTAGTGTATTTGTCTGCAGCTATTTTGTCATACGGAAGACGCATCTCCCTATTCTCATTACAGCATGGGATTTACGTTCTTGAAATAGTCAAAAGAAAATACGGGTACAAAGGAAAAATATCTAAAGTCGGATCATCGTTCCAGACAGCAAATCCCCAAAGTTCACGATCCCCACGAAGGATGAGTCATTTTAAGAGACTAACCTGTACAGGGAGAACTTCTTTCCGAAAGTTTTCAGTTCAATACTCTGAAATATCTATACTTTCTCTCTCTCTCTGGCTTGGTTGCAAATTCTATACTTTGTCATCTGATGATGAAAAGTTATTATTGTCTTATTAACTAGAAGGAAAAAATGCTTAACCTGGCCAGGGCTTGAACCCATGTCCGTGTGACATTGATTTACAAAGCATCGGTTTTAATCATGACGCATAAGCTACTTTTACAACTAGAAAAATATTGCCAAGATTTGTCTTATTAAAGCACCACCAGATTGAATCACGCTAAGTGTACGTACCATTTTATACATTAGTCATTTTAGATAAGGAAGATTAGATTGGTTTAGGTTAGTTATAGCAAAATTGGGTCATTCCTGGACAAATCATCCAATTTAGAATAACAGTTACATCATCATTTTAGAAAGAAAAAAAAAATTCGAATGTGGGTTTAGACTGAAAATATCAGAACGACTTTTGAAAGAAATGTTATGATTTTATATCTCCCCGGGCGACCATATTTTCAACATGGCGGGGTGGCGTTTTTACTCCCGTAGATAAGTGCGGGAAACCTGCATATCGCAAAAACTAGAATAAGTAGAGAACTGAATTAAAAACAATTGGTTAGCTCTTCAAGTGTACGTCGAAGATGTGGAGGCTAAAAAATGAGCTACGAATTGTATAAAATTCATTTTGAAACCAAGTATTTGGGGTGAAGGAGTTGAATAAAATTCTGTAAAATTTTGTAATTATTAAACCTCCCTACCGAGTTTCTGGCCCTAAATTACACTCTTTTTTTTTCTACGGGGCTTGAAACATGGTCCTTTGCGAGAAATGCCGGATTTCGGGCTTAAATACGTATCTCAGATGCGCCCTCATGAAAACATGTGAAATATGGTGTTGAAGACGCTTTGTATGTGACAACTGTAGCAAATGGTCGGGGATTTTGGTCGGACCGGCGTCGGGGATAGGCAGAAATAGATGGGGGGAAGGTCGGCGTGCAGCCACAAGTTGCGTTTGGTCATCAGGCCATTTCCGGGCCGCTGTCGGTCTTTGACTTGCCGGTGTAGAGACAAAACCCCGACCATCCTCAGCACTTGATGGTGGGAAAAGGATGGGTCCCCGTCCGTTGCCTTAGGTCGGGAAAAGACGACTCCTCTTCCATTTCCTGATGATTGAGAAAAGAGCGGGGCCCCGTTTATACTTGACGGTCGAGAAATAAGCGAGCCCCCCATCCACTTCCTGGTGTTCGGGAAATGGTTGGGAGTGCGGCAATTTTCCGACCGTTTTAATCTGGAATTTATGTAATTCAAGTATCAGCATTCCTTTGGAAAAGAATTCTGCCGGTAGTTTAGAATATAGAAACAGGAAAAGAGAAAACGTTCTTTACATTTGTTAAAAACAAAAGTGCCTGTATGTGGAGTCAGGAACTTATAATTTATTATCAGTACTAGCTGTTGCCTGCAGCGTCACTCGACTCGGAAGCCATCTTCGAGTATCTGGCTGTACGGTCTAGTGGATAAGAACTGCAGAACACACAGGCCAGCGATTTTTTCTTTTTGAAAATAAGAAATTACTTCTTTTTTTTTCATTTTTACTTTCGAAATATGCACTTCTTTTGCTACCTTACCGAACGTCAGTGATATAGGTTAGTTAAAGCTAGATTAGACATAAATTTCAATTATCGAACTTAAACAGTTTGGCCTGGGCGTTGATATGTCAGTCAGTCAGGATTTCTGTTTTATATATAGAGAGTATTATTATCATTATTGCCTTTTCAGGATATTATGTTATAAATTTAAATTGCCTTACTCTTAAAAGATTATGAGTACCGACGGAAATTTTTAATCTGGGATCTTTAGAACAATGACCGAGCCGCCAAGGCTCAATGGTAGAGCGTTGGCATAGCATTCGGGAGGCCGTGGGTTCAATCCTAGCAATACACCATCCTGATTGAAGTTTTTCCACGATTTTCTCAGTCACACCAGGCAAATGCTGGGATGGCACCTACAGTATAGGCCCTGGTCGACACCTTCCCGCATCCTTTCCCCTTCCCTATCCCGGCCTAAGCGTTATAAATAACATTAAAATTGAGAGCATAGGGGGAAATTTTTGAATTAGTTATTCACTTGTAGAGAAAAAGGCATCATAAATTATTGACTGATTCTGACAAAGATTGTATTTGTTTAAACGTTTAATCAACAACCATTACGTAAAATATTTGTATTGCTATCAAACTTCAATATGTAACACCTTCTTGTTTAGCTGTATATCTATCTGCTATCTGTATATCTATATGTATCTTGTTTGACTTAGACTCTATTGGCACCACATTGTTCGTACAACATTAATAAATACTGCATTACATTACTATTACCACAGCAAATGTACTGATATTTCACGTTACTAATAAACGGCTACATAAAAACTTAAAATTTCTAATTCATGTATACTGTGAAACATCGAGTTGCAGGTGATAATAGCAGTACAATCACGATATTTTGATGATCCTCTGAATCTAGACAAAGTGACAGTAACCCTGGTGCAAAACTAGGAGTTTTATTGTAGTTGCATTTGCTATGAAGATTTATATTCGAGAAACTCTGTGTAATGAAAAACAAACCTCCACAACTCCGGGCTTAACGTTATCTGTAATGAATATAGTTACAAAAGTTTTTATGATGTTAGATTTGTTTCGGTACCCGTCGAAATCGCTTTGCAGACCGCAGGTTGAGGCTTTTGCCCTAGGTAAAAACTTATTTTACTCTTACTGTAAATTTTAGTTTTTTTGTTACATTAATTTTTCAACTTCTGAAAGTAAGAAGTAACGTGTGTCAAGTACTCTCAGCTCCATCTACCGGCGTTCTTAGGAATTTCTTCATCGTATGTAAGTTACTGAAATGGAAAAATCAGTAGCGTAACTGCACACACACACACACACACACACACACACACACACACACACACACACAAAGAGAGAGAGAGAGAGAGAGAGAGAGAGAGGAACATCATGTTGTCCTTTGAAAGCATTAAAGCAACTGAACCACACGCATTCCGCTGCATATGATTTAGCATAGTTCAGATTACAACATAATGCTAAATAAAATTACAGAGAATTTCGTCGCTTCACTAACTAACCAGGAATCGAAACAGAGTTTTATCACAACGACACTTTATTCTATATATACAGAGGTGTCGATAGCTCAGTTCATATTCTGAGTTTATTTTCAAAATTCTCAGAATTGGTTTGTTTTGTACATGGACGTAAGAATATAATAGGACTAGTAACAAGCAAATCACTCAATGTTATAAACATGGGGTGGCTGAGAGTGCAGTTTGTCATTCCAACATGGCGGATCGCGCATACTTCCTGGAAAGGAAGTAGACGATATTGTGAATGTGCAAATAAATTTTCATTATCTAAATTTTTCCTTAACTACTAATTATTATACGTGTTATTGCAATACACTTCCTTCTCAAGAGCAGTGATCATTCAAATCTTGAAACCTGATATAATTTCACTATTATTATTGAAGAAAAAACTTAAATATTGCTTACCTGTTTATCCTCACAAGTACCTCTTGGTCGGCTTCATCAGACGCAACCTTCACATACCTTATTTCACATAAATTTAAAATTTGTAATTAAAAGTGGCTCACAATTAACATTACTTCTTATGGCCAGTTGCAATGTTTTGGTCAATTCAACATGGCGGCAATGCGCACTTCCGGCCCATAAATTTTGGCTTGTTACTAGTCCTATTATATTCTTACGTCCATGGCTTTGTACACATGCACCAATTTCCCGTATCTTTCGCACTTATTTTTGGTGGGCGCAAACAAGTTTGGGAACCAGTGCATTATAATGTGCAAGTTAAAAAAAAATGTAGATCGGATCAGCAGTGTTAAGAGACGTCCCTGTGTTTACTCATGTTTTTTTTTTTTTTAATATAAATACTGAGTAAACGATAAGCAACACCGAAATTTTGGAACCTGGTCCCGATAATACTTTCGAATTTGTTTTACATTAACTACTTCAGATTTTGAAATTGTTTGTTTTTAGCTGAGATATTTAATGTTCGTAATGGCGGATGTCTTACGCCAGAATTTCAAATTATTTTTTCATCGTAACTAAAGCTTATCAGGTTGTGGGGCACCTAGCTCTTTATATATATTTTTATAAGTATTATACTTTCCCGAAATTTCTTGGTTACTTCTCATTTTCCCAGTTTTTTTATTTTTTAATATAAATAAAACTTAGAAATGAGTATCTGTGTTTGTGTCCGTACAGAAAATTATGTTAGCTTCATAGATGTTTAATTTAAAGATTTAATGCAGCCCTGTAAAAAATAAAACTAACATAGAATTCAATCCTTAGCTATTAGGAATTAACGCAGTTGCTGACTTAATATTGCTCTAATATCAATGAATTATTTTAGCTGCCAATGCATAGAATATATATATATATATATATAATGTTACCTCCATTTTATAAAGAAAAAAATAATGTATGTTTCCTATTTGAAATTTTAAAATTGATCCCCCACCCGTTACCAGTTATTTCATGTAGCCACTCCTTCGCCATTTATCATAATCCAATTTTGAATATACCATTTTATAATTTTATGTTCAGTTCTTATCGCGTTATTACTAATGGCCGAAGTTAGACAAACACTTCACCTGGAATTTGTATTGAAATTGTTAGTGAATATTGTCATGAAGTACCGTGTTCCCTACGTGTTAATAGTCTTCTAATAAAATCAGTTGTTTTATAAGCAATAACCTGCCATTTGCTTGCACATAACTTCGATGTGTATATGCATGAGAAAGGAGCTCTCACATATGCAAATTATATGGCCAATTTACAGCCTATACGATTTATTGATTGATCGACTACTTTTTCCACGGACATTAAACCATAGACTTGTGAAAAGCGTTGAGAAAACAAGACTCAAAACAGTAGAAACAAACAAATATTCCGAGAAAATATGGTCATATAAAATGCGGATGCAATTTTTCACCAATGGTGAATAAAAGAAAACGACACTGCAAATGGACGTGAAAGTTTTGAACAATCAACCAAGAGAAAAAGGAAGTAAGTTTGTAGCAAGTGGAAAAAAATATATCCGCGCAATTTTCCTTCCTGAACAAACAAGCATTCAACTGAATAAAAAGAGAAAGAAAAAGAATGATTACTTTTGCCTGGTTGTGCCTCCAATCATCAAGAACGTTTCATGCTCGAATGATTGCTAAATCCCTTTCCCATCATTTACAAATCGCAGTGACCATTCTCTCTTTTGTTCTGTCAAGAAAAAGGCACGCGATAAAGATAAAAATTCTGTAAAGAATGAGAAGTGAAATTGTCAACATCAAGAAAGCCTGAAAATATCAAGGGAAGGGGAAATTGAAACAACAAAAATACTTCGAAAAGAATCAAGGAAGAATAAATAATAAGCTGGTCACTTCCTTAATCAATGCTGACGTCACGTTGACCTTTCTTTAACAAAGCTCACCAGTCTCATCATTTCAAGACAATTGCCTATCGCTGTATCACCATTTTTCTCTGTTTACAGAAGTTGAATGGACACGACATTTGCCAGATGGGGTATTGCTTCATTATTAGTTTCTTCATGAAAGGACAACTGATCATACAAGAGGAAACCTACTTTCCAGTACACATTTAAAGATGAGAATAAATATGAATATTGGAATTAGGTTCGTCATATGTAAACCAAAGACACGAAAGCACGTTAATCATATGTTCATTTATTGTTTAGTGCCTCAGAAGAGAATTCTAAAGAACTCCGCCAAACATAATTAAAAAAAGCTGGTACAAGAATTTGAAACAAAACTTTTGCAAGAAAATGATGTCAGCAAGTAGTCTTGTAGTTTAAATCAGGGAACAATATAAATTTAAAATATAATATAGACAGAAATAAATTAAATAATCCATGGTTAATTCCTAATCCTGTTATGCCTACTTAACACGGATGTATTAATGCTACGATAAATCATAGTGCCAGTCAAATGTTACCGTATCAAAGTAAAATAGGACAATGTGGTATGGTACATTCCATAACGTTTTTGATAGAATCTATGCTAAAATAAATGCCACGACTTATTGTAGCACAAAAACCTTCCGTATCAAGAGGGGCTTAGCCTATGAGCCATAAATGAAATAATTATAGATAGCACAGTCCATAGTTTTTTCCGCCACCTAGTGTCAATTCAACCGAACTAGGAATTAAATAATTTAATGCTCCAATTACACCTGCCAGGTACTCATTGCAAATTAACATTACTTACTTTTTAATTTAACTGAACTGGCACCAGATGGCAGGGGAGAAATAAGGTTATAGTATTTTGCTATCTGTAATTCTTCTCTTATCTAGATCAATTCCATGAATGTAAATACGGTAGACGTATCTACTTCTAGCGACCCGAAATTGAAGCCAGCACAAGCCATGAGTACCTGGCAGGTGTAATTGATAAAAAAAACACACCTGAAAATCACGTTCCGTACAATACCATATTTAAAATATTCTAATCTTCCTCCTCTCTTCCTTAGGTAGATCTTCCTCCATTCTTTGCTTCCACACCCCCTAGGCATAGGCCAACCAATAAGATGAAAGTTAATCGCAATCATCCAGGCAAGATTAATTGCAAAATGGCGTCAAGTTGACCCAGCTTGATTGTATTGGACTAGTCAATTCGTCTACCGTATTTACATCCATGGATCAACTCGAGAATTGATCCATAAGCTGTATTTAAAGATAATGGAGTGCTCGATTAGTATTTAGAACCAGACGTAATAGGAAGTAATTTACATTGTTTGCACCTTTCTGGTTGAATCCAAAATTATCCTTTTGATTATTATTTATGCCTTAATTCTTGAAAATAAGTTAATAGTATTTACAAAGAATGCTACCAGAAACAGTCCAGTATGTGCATAGCTCAGAAGCGATACTGGGCTGATCAATGCCACTAAAATTTTAATGAATAACCATATTACGATGCCAGGGAGCAGGGTGGACAGTTATTCTAGATTGTCCACTTCAAAATCTAAACCAATGTGGACCAAACTTTCAGTTCTAACTCAGTTTTTACGCTTCTTATCGCTGTACGGCGATTTTTTTTATCTGCATGCATCTTAATTCTTGTAAAAACAAAATGGAAATATTATTTACAGCTTGTATAGTCCGATACGTGGATAGCTCAAGAACTAAGACATAAAACGGACCCACAGCGAGAATAAGCGTAAAAACTGAGAATTTAAAAAAATGTGCATATTGGGTTTAACTGGGAGTGGACGTTTTAGCTCCGCAGTACCGAAATGTAGAGTTCGATGGTTACAACGGAAAGTTTGTACCATTTTGTATTAAACCGACAAGGGACACACGAGATTAAAGGCCATTTATGAATCACTCCCAAGAGTTGGGTGGCTCCCAGGAGCATATCATTTCAATGCCCTTGGGAGCCACCCACTCTTGGGAGTTATTCTTAAATATGGCCCTAAATGTTCTCTCTTGCTCCATAGATATCGAGCGCTCCAATATTGTGAAGTACAGCTCAAAGGAAAAAGTAATATAAAAATAATTCACGTAATAAATAAAACCAAAGATATCCATAGCGGAAATAAAATAAACAATGACATTTACTTCTTCATTTGCGGAAAAAGCAAAGGATATATAAAATAGAAGTTCCACTATAAACATATCTGTTACAGGTTTAAAAAATGTATATATTTTTCTCACAGGAGAGACAAAAAGTTATTTTCCAGAAGTGATTGTTTTATTCGATTTTACGACAACATGACAAACAATAAGTTGGTACGTTCTCACGATATATGCAAGTAAATTTCTTCTCCCTTCTTTTTATTATATTACGTGTACTTCCTTTTTTTTCTCTCTTTATTTTGATGTCTTCTTCAGGACGCGAGAAATGGCTTTGTTACATGATACATAGAACAGCCATAACGTCAGTTTTTACTGTTCGCTCTACTTCAGTTGTTAGTTAGCGTGTGGCATATCTAAAAAGGAACTCGCGTTATAAAGTTCAGCATATACGAGAAAACACTTACTTATCCGCTATTCTATTCATTTAAACCAGGGTTGTGAGAAATGCAGAATATCTTTGTCATATTTTTTAGTTTCTGCTGAAAACTGATGTCATTCTTCAAAATGCTATCATTGAGTCATGGATCTGGATACGGGGGACGGGTCTACTTCTAGCGTCCCGAAATTGAAGCCAGCACAACGTTTTTTGTTTGTAACATAAATGATTACTCCCTTTTATATCTTGAACATTTTTAAATTTCACGGAAATACCTTAGGTTAAAAAGTCAGGGTAGATTTCTCATTGGGCCGGCTTTTCATGTACGCGCAAGTCGCGTTATTTGCAATTTGGGTGAGTAACCAATTGAAACACATGTGTAAGTATTTCTATTGACTACTCATAGTCGCAAGTGCAGCAGGCGGCTAGCGCGTACATGAAACGCCGGCCTAAGGGAAAAAAGTTTCAAAATTCCACTCCGGAAGATAGGGTAAACGTCCCTAAAATTCACAATGTCCATGAGATAGGTCTACAGGTAAACATAGATAAAACAAAATACATGTTAACAAACCGAAGCACAGGGAATGAAGGAATTAAAAACATAAGAATTAGGGATGAGGTCATAGAGAAAGTAAACAAATTTAAATACTTGGGAGCATACGTAACAAGCAAAAATGAGGTCACGGAAGAAATAAAAAGTCGCTTAGTATCGGGGAACGCATGTTTCTACTCAGTCCAAAAACTTCTAGCATCGCGATTAATATCAAGGAAATTGAAATTAAAAATATACAGAACGGTTATTCTGCCGGTAATTCTCTACGGTTGCGAAAGTTGGAGTACGACCCTAGCAGATGAACATAAATTACGTGTATTTGAAAATAAGGTTTTGAGAAAGATATATGGGCCAAAACGGGACGAGATGACTGGAGAGTGGAGGAGACTGCATAATGAAGAACTCCACGGACTGTACGATTCACCAGATGTTGTAAAAATAATGAAATCGAGACGACTAAGGTGGGCAGGGCATGTAGCTCGGATGGGGGAAAAACGAAGATTATATTCAATCCTGGTTGGAAGGCCCGATGGAAAGAGGGCATTGGGAAGACCGAGACGTCGTTGGGAGGACAATATTAGAAGAGATCTTCGAGAAGTAGGTGTTCGTGATGAAAACTGGCTTGATACTGCCCAGGATAGAATCCAATGGCGAACGTTTGTTACTGCGGCGATGAACTTGCGAGTTCCATAAGCCATAGAGTTAGTTAGTTAGTTAGGTCGTGGTTATGGTGATAATTTCAAGAATGCTGCGTTAAGTAACAAAATTAACCTATTAAAATTAAATCTAAGCATATAAGTTTCGTTTTCGCTGTTGCTATAATGTAATTATTGAAGGCGTTCCCTTCTTTAACTAGAAGGCTGTTTAGGGACCCCCTAGGATGTATCATTTAGTAAACTATTCAAAAAAATTAGTGCTACTTCTGGAATGCCATTTTGTCACAGAGTTAATTTATTGACATGGGACCCAATAACTATTTGGCAGTAGTGCCAAGTACTGGTACACGTCTTCAGCTCGATAATATTAAACAAGGATTAATAATTTTCAGAGAATAGATCTAGGCCTGCTACTATTGCTGTGCTAATAGAATTCAAAGGAAGTTGACTTTCTTGATTTTTTGAAGTTAGATTTGAAATGATATATGTACTAAAAAATATATAGTGAACAAAACTGTCAATAACATCATGAAGGTACCCAACACAACTTGACCTACTGGTTATCGTGTCCCAACTATAGGTCATTTTGCTGTCTTGAAGCAAAATGAATAGAAGATCCATGTTCTGCATTTTTTATTGTTTCACTGTACAACTAATTTCAGTGAAGATCTAACAAGTGAACCTACCGACGCTTCAAACTGCTTTTTCGACCAAACTTGGTAGAAGAGTGGGCCGTGTGCAGGAAACACAAAATGATTTCGTCCATAAAGACGAGCGCAGTGGACAAACGTTTGATTAAATTAATCCATGTCGGAAAACACACTTTTTTTTGTAAAATGCTTGAAATGATGGTAAATATAAATGAATAGATAATGGGTCAATGCGCTATCTTTTAGAGGGTACGTTTGTCATGGCCGCCATCTTTAATCTTGCTCGAACGTTTTAAATGGGAAGGAAATCATGTAACGTATCAGTGTGGGCTAGAATTTTACCAGAAATACATTGGTGAAGTCTCTTTCGCCATAAATGCGGTTTTAAGGAAGGTAATGAGACATGAGCATGCGTAGTTGAGAAGTCTGGAAATACTCTGTTCTTCTTGAAACAATGCAAGAAATAAAGACTAAATGTACAAGTATTGGGGACCACCTACCCAGTGTTCATTACTTCTGCATTGGGTTTTCATTGCTTGCATTTTTTGAAGAACAGAGTATTTACAGACTTTTCAATCAACTACGCATACTCCTGTAATATTTCATTATCTCTCTTAAAAATAAATTTATGGCAACCAACGTACTTCTGATAAAATTCTAGCCCAGACTGATATGTTACATGATTCCCTTCCCATTTTAAAAAATCGAGCACAATTTTGTCGAAAATCGGACAAAAGCATCCTTTAACAATGCTTACTGGTGGTTTCCTAATGTACCCTACTTCTCTATCAAGTTTGGTCGAGAAAGCAGTTTGAAGCATCAATAGGTTTACTTATAAGGGCTCATTTTCATGAAAGCTTGCGTTGCTTGCGATTTGGGTGAATAGCCAATTGAAACACGTGGTGTTCCGTGGTGTAGTTTTATTACGTAGTGTAACACGATTTTCAATAGGCTATTCACCCAAATCGCAAGCGTGTTTGAAAATCAGCCCTAAGAAACATTTTAAGTAAGCCATAAACACAGACATAAAACCAAAATAGATCAGCACTACAAGTTTCAAAAGAAAAATTTCTTAAAAAGTGCTAATAACTTTCCCTATCATAAGATTCCTATACTTCTTGTACACATTACCTATACAAGATCGGATCAGATGTTGAAAACATTCTAATCAAACGATATTAGACTGCTCGATATCATTAAAAATGTAATGGCTATAAGAAGCCACACTGTGAGAAATTTTCCGGGAGAAGCTAGGCAACCTGGGGGTTTCCATCACCAATGACTTGTAGCCTGATAGTGACTATATCCATACAACACATAGATTAATTCAAGCATTAAAATGTTTTGAACAACTGGTATTAAAAGTAAATATAGACCCATGAGCTCCAATTTATAATACTGGAGTGCTAGATTGCAATTCATTTAATGAAGTTAGTACCTGAAACCAGATACAAAAGGCAACGTTGTTTGTTCAGTCCCAGTTTAATACAAAAAAAAAGTTGAAACTTACAGTTCTAACAGTTTTACATTTATTATTGTTGTGTGGTCCATTTTTCACATATGTCTGTTTTTTTTTTTTTTTTTTTTTAATAACTTGAATAATATTTACAGCTCTGGAATTATATGCGCAAATTCTGTTAGAACTGAAACGTTGATCCATTCTGAAATAAAACGAAAATAGGGCAACAAGGGTAAATGCTTCCTCTAACTTCTATCATTAGATTCTAATCAATCACACCAGTGTCGTTAAGTAAATATAATTGGTGCATATTGCTAAACAGTTTTGTGCGCGTACATTTTTGGCGAGGGCAATCTCAGAACTGCGACAGTCTTCGATCTTCGCTCCTTTATCGTTAAGCATCAATTAATTGAAAGAGAAAGCATGAAAACTCCTTCTGCACTACAATTGTGTAATCTTTTGAATATACTTAATATTCAACGAAATATTCTCTCTCTCTCTCTCCTCCACTGAATTTCACGTCGATTTTTCTTAGGACATTGCACTGGAATTATAATTTTCTTCTTTCTAGAATATCGTCGTCGGAACTGCAATACCCCCTACGTGACAAATCATCAATTTTTCAGGAATGCTAAAAAACCGTTTCTGTACTAGTCTGGAATACAATTTAGGTACTAAAAAGTTGTTACATCTCAAAAAGTAGAAGTTATTTTCACATGAATTTTTTTCTACAGTATGCAGAGTGCACAGAACTATAAACTGGTGTCAAAACATGAAAACTTAAAAAATGCCACATTGGGGGTATTGCAGTTCCGACGACGATATGACATTTAACAATAGGATCGTCGCGGTCTTCAGACAGCCCTCGTCAACATACGCATGCAGATTTTTTATTTTCAATGACATAGTGTGTATTTACTTTAAGAGAACTTCAGTAAAGGTAAGTGTAAAATAAATGTAGTTTCTATAGTGCAGTACAAAGCTGTCAATATATACCGGTAAGACAATTGGTATGTACTGATCTTGTTCGCTTCCGAGGTTAACAAACTGTCTGAACTTAGTACAAATATTACTGATGCTATATTGACGTATTTGTCACGAAGAAATATTTTTCATTTATTTTGCTCTCACGTTCTTAAATAATATTACAAGGCGACAAAGTGGTAAACGATGCCATTATTAGCTTTATTCTCTCTTTTTCCTTAAATAAAGAACGCGTAAGCTGTCAGACACGCAAGAGAAGATAACAGAAGGAAAAAAAAACACACACACAAGAATACGGCATGTGTCGTACTGGAACAATGGCTTCACAGTACAAGCACCAGAGAGCGCTGCTTCTCACCACTGTTAATCACTAGTGACAATTTCATTCTTCATTTCTTCTTTTTTGATGTGACAAAATACCGCTGTGGTCGCTTCACAAGGCACATAATGTTAGAACAATTATAAACCGTGGTTTCCTTATTAGTATCCCATTAACAAACTAACAATACATTTTTAACAAAATGGAGCTAAACATGAGAACTATTCAAGTGTTGCTTCTCTTTCTTTACAGATTAAAAAAAGAAACGCACACAAAGTTTTCTCATTGTGCGTACTAATTATAGAAATTTTACTGTATGCATAAACGAAAAGGAACCAACATTCAAGCTCTTTCAACAAGTAAGGTGAAGAATTTCTACTGACAGTCAGTCAGTGTATAACAAGTAATTATACAATGGTAAAACAACGTTTAGGAATGGAAATTTCGTGAAAGCGGTGAATTTCGTATACCAAATTACTTATTCAGATATTTTTCTGGCGCAAAGGCGGGTGCTGGATTATGCTATTAGGGAGATTCTTGGGGTCCCTGTTACATCTCCCCTATAATCGTTACTATTTACATAGGTTACTGATTTATCTTTGGCGGGGACCCAGAACCAGTGAAAACACTCCACTGCAGCCCTCTTAGCTCCCTCGTTAATCCGCTGTTATGCAAGAGATAGTGGTTGCTTCAAGTCCGTGTGACCGTTTTTATATGAACGCGCTCGCCGCGTTGTTTGCTTTCAATTTGTAGGAGTAGGTAATGGAAATAATTAAAAGTGTTTCAATTGGCTACTCAGGCAAATCGCAAGCAAACACACAGCTAGCGCGTGCATGAAAAGCCGGTTTAAGATTGAGGATTTATAGTATATGTACCCAACGTATCAAGAAGTATCCGACATGGACCAAACTAAGTTCTAAGGGCTGATTTACATACAAGCTTGCGTTGCTTGCTTTGCGTGCGATTTAGGTGAGTAGCCAATTGAAACACGTGTTTTATTACGTAGTACGTAGAACACGCAAGAAAAGCTCGTTATATAATTGGCTACTCACCCAAATCGCACGCAAAGAGACAACGCAAGCTTGCATGTAAATAAGCCCTAACTCAGATTCTTTTTCGCTTGTTGTTGTTGTGCGTCCCGTTTAAATACATCTTAAGGCTGGATTTTATTGCAGGCGGTCATCGAGTTCTTTGCTTGCAATATCCCTGAATAGTCAATAGAACTTCGTGTTACAGACAGAACATGAACTTAAACATGTGTTTCAATTGAATATTCAGCCAAATCGCAAGCAAAGAACGCGGCGAGCGCCTATATGAAAAGCCAGACTAATTCTTTAAAATAACGTAAATATTATTTACAGTGTATGCACCGCTAAGTTTATAACCCAAGAATTACGACAAAAAAAAAAACAAAAAAAACGAGTCGCACAACGATAATAAGCGTAGAAAGGTGAGCTAAAACTGGAAATTTGATCGATTTTGGATTGTACAGAAAATGGACTAGCGTCTGTTTTGGATATTAATGGAGCACTCCAGTATCGTTACATGTAGATTAATAATTGAAACATTGGACTGTTATCTCCGAGATGATCTACACTCTATTCTTGTTCCGCGAGAACTTTTAGATTCTTTCCTAGCCTACCAGAATTAGTTTTTAATGCAATGTTACGAGTAATGCCTTGTTTACATTACTAACATCTTACAATAGTTAACGTTAACCCGAGTTCATTTTAGTAATGTAAACGCCAGTTACCGTTAACGCGGGTTTTATCTTTAACTAGCGTCGACTTACGCCGGTTATCTTGTAACGTTAGAAAGAAACGCTGTCTAAAGTCTAAACGCAAGTTAGTCATTAGATGCGCTTCACTTCGTGAGTTTATTTCTTCCATTATCAAAATATATAGTATCCTAGTGGTGCGTATCACTTTTAAAGTATAAAAGAATGATGGCACAACTAATCTACAAAATGTGACGCTACAATGAATTAATTTGTGTTCATTTTTTATAATTTAATCCTCTCCCACGTAACAAGAAGATTCTTTACTCTACGGAAATCTCTACCTGTTTTTTCACAGACAACGGTCGTGCAAGCACGATAACCAAGTTCGGTAGTCTGAACGCAAGTTAGTTTTACCCTTCAACCTTATCATCGTAAAAATGTAGTAATCCAAACAAGGCATAAATCTTCGTTTGTTCTCGTCTTTGTTATTTAAAGCCACCGAAGAGATTTAAATTTGCACTTTACGGTAAAAGATGCCAATCTATCTTTCATTTTACAGTGTATCAATAAGCGGATTTGGTAGCCCAGAAAAAAGTAGAAATGTTCGCGCAAGCGGGATTTGAACTCGGATAGTTTCATTGTTAGCATAGAAAGTAATAAGAAATGACTGCTAGAAGTTCTCACGTATACTTCGATAGTAGCGACAGTTGCGGCCAGTCCTGGGCTGGGTTGCAAGAAAATACTTAAGTGTAAAATCTGTCTTAAGCAGACCATCGAACTCTACATAATACTGGAGTGACTACTTAAATAAATAAATATAAAAAAACGGGCCGCACAGCGATACGAAGCGTATAAAACTGAGTTAGAACTGAAAATTTGGTCCACATTGGATTAGACTGGAAGTGGACAAACAAATGTAAACGTTTGCTCTGGCATCTATCTTTCGACATTAAGTAGTCACTCCAGTATTATGTAGTGCTCGCTGGGCTGACGTAAGTCAGATTTTACACTTAAGTATTTTCTTGCAACCCAGCCCACTGGTGCCTTCAGTTTCTAGCCAATGATGTTCTAATAGAGGATACGCGATTTTGCGAAAAATATGTAACCAAGCGTCACAGCATGGCCTGTCCAGTTAGCCCACTTACTGCAATCAAAAACATTGTTTTCGGTTAACAAAGACATGTATTTAAATACGGGAGACGGATGTACTTTTAGCAATCCGAAATCGAAGCCAGCCAAGCCATGAGTACCTGGCAGGTGTAACTGAATAAAAAAAGAAACAACTTAACATCACGTTCCGTACAATCTAAAAATATTCTAATCTTCCTCAGCTAGAGCTTCCTCCCTCCATTCTTTGCTTCCACAAGCCCAGGCATAGGCCAACCAATAAGACGCAAGTTAATCCCAATCATCCAGGCAAGATTAATCGAAAACCGGCTTAATCAAGTTGACCCAGCTTAATTCTATTGGGCCAGTCAATCCGTCTACCGTATTTACATTCATGAACAAAGACGGCAACAAGCTCTCTAGTTGTTCGCTAACAATAATCAGGTACGTCGCTAAGGTCGATGCTCAGTGCTTTTGGCTTCATTCTTTCTCTGCGCATGAGATAGCTACAAGCAAATCCTCTGTTAAAACATCCTTGTTTCTAACCAGCCAACCGTCATTCTTCATCTATGTAAGTGAACGGAGAACAACAACTTGTAAGTACCTGGAAGAACTCTTTTATCTCGTACACACGAAAATGGAGGTAAAATCAAGAGAAAAGAAAACAAAAGTTTAGAAGGTGTAACAGTCCTTTGGACAATAGGAGCAGAGTAGCGACGCACTAGGAATGTTCGAACCTTAAGTGAGTTAAATACGAGACAACTATACCACAAAAAAATCTTTAGTTTCAGGTTCTTCCACGATGTGTTGATGGCAGAAGAGAAAGATGTGATGCTTCGCAATTAATATTATGTAATACAGCACCAGAAAAAGATAGCTGATGCACTTAAATCCAATACTGGAGGATCACGTAGATACGTTTATAAACAGTAGCAAGGTAAACAGACTTAACTGGAAGTGCAAAATTACTGAGTGATCCTGTTCTCGGTATGCAAAAACCTAATGACCCTGATGTACTGACAAAAATAAAGTATTGCCATGAAATGTGATGACAATAAACATTACTATAACGCGATATTGTTTTATTGTATTCCTTCCACTATACACCTGAATGTTCATTAAAAATGGTCAACACGTTACGTTTGCTCTTCATTTCTCGATTACAAAGTTGCCATACATTCGCAACTGTACAATAGCACACATGACTGAATAACCAATAAAGAAAATAACACTCTTTGCTTCTACGACAATTCTATCAGACCAAAATAACCAAGAAAACTTCAAATGTTGCTTTAATTTTGTCAGTCCGATTGGTCTACGTTTATGAAAATTAGCTTGTATATTTCAGCTACAATTGCACTTACATCCGTCCGTATTATCAAAAAAATTAAAAACATAAATCATAGAAAAAACATCCGTATGGAGAGGTCAAATAATTTACTTCATAGAGGCTAAGGTAATATTTGAGTAATTGGCACAGGATTGCAAATTAAAAACAATTTCAATCAATTTACTCAAATATTCCACGTTACAGTACTCAAAATGATGGGCTTACATGAAATAGCGTAAACAAGTTGAATGCCTGTGCGTAGTGTAAAATTACGATAATAGTTATCACTCACTTTTGCCACAATATCTCCAATTTATTATCTCGGTCGAAAAACAAGCAAAGCCTTGTGAATCACCTGAAATTTAAAACATACTGCCTCTCCTTCCTCAAGTAAAAAATCCCTTTCGGTAAGCCTACAGGTTGAGGTAGACCTCGAAGGTATTTTTTTATTATTATTTTCAAAAATTCAAATCTCGCCTTATATGAGTGCTATCGAGAAACTAGTTATTGATTTACAGATTAATCATCAAGAGCTTTTCAACGATACCCCACAAGACGCGGTTTTAAAAATTTCGAATTTCCACCCCCACCCCTACCTACACAATCCCTGAATCTTTGGTGTCACCGTAAACTTCATAGGGAGTACTATAATTTATGCAGACAAAGTTTCATTCTAAACTCCATAGGGGCTGATATATATATTATTATTTTCAAAATTTCAACTGCACACCC
>JAGDQP010017870.1:23001-35460 GCA_022664845.1 Lepisma saccharinum | reverse complement strand
ATATATATATATATATATATCATATTCATCCGTTTTCTATCCACTGCTCGATGAAGGCCTCCTCCTTTTCTTTCCACATATCTCGGTCTGCTGCTATCCTCATCCATGTAGCTCCTGAAAAACGCTTGATTTCATCTACCCATCTTGCATTTGGACGTCGTCTCGGTCGTTTCTTTTCTCAAGGAATCTATTGTAGTACATTTGTCGTCCACCTTCCATCTGTTCGTCTAGCTATGTGACCGCCCATTCCCACTTCATCTTCTTCGCAGTCTTGATTACATCCTCTACCTTTGTTTGTGCGCGAATCCATTCATATGTCTTCCTGTCCCTCCTGGTTATTAATAGCATGCATCTCTCCATTGCTCTTTGTGTGACTCTCAATCTTTGAGTCGTTTGTGCATTCAGTGTCCAAGTTTCACAGCCGTACATCATCACAGGTAAGACACATTGATTATAAACTTTACGCTTCAGACACATTCGTAGTTTGCTTTTGAAAATAAAGTGTAGTCTTCCAAACGAACTACACGTCATTTTACATCTTCTATTTATTTCATCCGTCAACTTGGCATTCGATATTTTGAGCTGGCCTAGGTAAACATAATCATCAACTATACCTATTGTCTCTCCGCTAATCTTTATTTCCCTTTTTGCAGCATGTTGATTGTATATGACCTTTATTTTACTTAAATTCATTTTAAGGCCTATTTTCGAACTTTCATTATTCAGTTCTTCCATTCTGGTTTGTAGTTCTTCCGCACTTGAAGCAAACAGGACTATATCATCAGCGAACCGTAGGTGATGAAGATATTCGCCATTAATTTTAATTTCAACTTCAAACCAGTTTAAATTTGGAACACTCTCTCCAGGACCGCACAAAACAGTTTTACGGAAATTGAATCTCCTTGCCTTATCCCCTTTCCAACTTTAAATTTTTCACTTTCTTGGTGTAGTCTAATGACAGATGTGGCAGTCGAATAAATGTTTCGCAGTAGCTTGATGTACCCATTTTCGATGCCTTGATGTTCAAGTGATTTAAGTACTGCTGACAAGAAGACCGAATCGAAAGCTTCTTCGAAATCTTTGAATCCCAAACATAGTGGAAGTTCATATCCATTAGTCCTTTCCATAACTTCGTTCAGTGTTTGTATGTTGTCCATTGTGCTAAATCTACGACGAAATCCGGCTTGTTCCCTTCCCTGGTTAAAATCTAAGTTTCCGTTCAATACGATTCAAAGTAACTTTGGTGAACATTTTGTATAGAACTGTCAGTAAACTAATTGGTCTGTAGTTTTCGATGCGTTCTTTGTCCCCTTTCTTGTACAACAAAATTTGTTCGGATTGTTTCACACCAGAAATATTTATATTGCATGTATGAAAACATAATAAAAATAGCACAAGTAATAGTAGTTATAGAAGTATTGATAATAGCAGTAGTTTTTGTAATGATAATAATAATAATATCAACATTGATGAAAAAATAAATCCTATAGATTAACACTGTTACCTACCACAAGTTGACACATTCTTCTGCCTGACTAAATTATCAGTGTACAACGTTTATTTTCGAATTTTGATCTCCCTCTCCCCTGCTAATTTGGATCGGGATAATTCTACGGGTCTAAAGTTGTCCAAAAATATTTCTTTTCTGCAACCTATCAAACAGAACCACCTTCTCCATTTGAAATTTTAAGTTACACCCGACTAACACATCGGCGAGTGGTCTATAATAGCAGATTCCTGAAAATGATAGCTCCTTAAAATAATGATAGATGTTAGGTTTAGCCAGTATTGCAGTTGGGCCGCAACGCGCCAGAACGAGTTTCCGGCTAACTAAAATCTAGCTTCAGTAGTACCGGCATAAAGCCAATAATGTATAGACGCAATAATGTCGAAATTGTTTTTTAGTTTGACAATAGGTTTAATCTGAAGTATTGGTAGCATCATATTGTATTCTTGTCTTGTGTAGAGTACATATTTATCTTTTAAATATTTATTCTCCACTAAAGACCATTCTTAAGTATAAATTCCAAATTCAGCACTGGTTGTAGCCATTATGGACTTTATGGACATGACCTTTGAACCCCCGCCATTTTGGATAGGGACAACATAGAAAATGAAAGTTTCACAATTAAAATTATCACAATATTTCGTCCCCCTCGAAACAATTTTTTGACGAGTTTCGGAATTTTTCAAACAAACCACTCTCTTACGAGATAAAGGGGGTGGCAACTTCTAGTTTCACCAAAATATTTCAATTGCCAAGACATTACAAAAGAGATATTACACGACGCCCTTTCCAATTTGAAATTTTGAAGTTATCCCGCGCCTACCCCCTTTGGACGATTTGGTGGCCAAGTTTTAAAGCTTAAAATAATGATAGGACATGTTTAACGCTGGACATGTTTTGCATTTTCTCATCTTTGTAGCCGTTCGGACGATAGAAGAGGTGGTAAAGGACTTTATGGATATGACCTTGGAACCCCCGCGATTTTGGATAGGGACAACATAGCGACCTGAAAGTTTCACCAAAATGTTTCTTTTGTGAAGACCTTTCAAACGAAATATTACTCGACACCCTTTTTGATTTAAAATTTTGAAGTTTCTCCCACCCCCATTTGGGGGGGGGGGGGGGGCAAGTTTTATAGCTCAAAATAATGCTGGACGTGTTTTTGCATTTTATCATATTTGTAGCCGTTCGTGCGATTCAAGGGGTGGCATCTTTTAATTACACCACCCTGTATATAAAAATAATTGTTACGATGTTTGAATTAACATCACGCCAAAACGGCTTAACCGAGTGCAATGATTTTTACATATGACCAGATAATGTCCAACTTGAGCTTTAGGCATATTTTTATTAATTGGAAGTAACTGTGTCGTGAATTAATTAATAAAGGCAGTAATTTCATTATTATCACAGTGTAATACATACATTGTTTCCATTTTAAAACTAAAACAACAATTGGAAATAAATAAATAGTTATATATTTATTAAATGTTTTCAAGAATCCATATTTGAGTTTAAAACACATAAATTAATTTAAAACTTACAAATAGAGATGAGGTACACATGAACAGTAAAAAGAAGTCCATCTATCATTTAAAGAAGGAAAATCTCCTCTAATTCTTTCCCAGAAGGCAGCGTACCAAGGATAGAAGAAACATTCCCACGCTGAACGGCGATACTGATACGCTGTAATAGAAAAGTAGTTGCCCGAGCATTGCCGAAAACAACTTAATGCGCTGTCCGACCTCTTGGATGAAATTGAGGCCCTGTGTGGCCCAAGTACCGCTTGACTCGATTGCAGTGGCAACAAAAATGAATTTATCCAACAGTTTACTTGGATGCACCACCGGCTCGAAAAGATGAGGAAGATGCATAATGATAAAAATCAATACGAAAACTTTATATATGATATTTTGTAAATTGAAATTCGTATTCTTGGAAATAAAAATATTTAGATTTTAAGCATTGTAGTAGTGTTAGTAGTAGTAGTAGTAGTACAGAGTTCCCACACACCTGGAAAACCGGGAAATCCCAGGAAAATAGAAAATCTCAGGGAAAACGTAGATTTGATAAACAGATATCTTTTGACATATTGAAAAAGATAATAACTATAGTGTGTAACTACAGTGTAGATGAGAACTTTATTAAACTGTAGATGTAGATGAGTACATTTTGTGCATAAATTGCAGAAGAAAGTCTGAAAAGTGTTAGCATTTGACAGTGTTCTTTATTGTACAGCCATTGTGTATCTATCCTGTGTGGAGTCAAATTATGTAGATTCAAGTATTACAAAGTATGCAAATAGTTGAAACAATATATTTGTGTTTAACAGAAAATGTATTCTAGTTTTTTTGGAAAAAAATAATCACACACACAAAATAAACTAACTAAATAAAGAAAATAAAATAAAGCCGAGGATAGGTGGCTAAGGGGATATGGAAGAGGCCACTGAAATAAATAAATATATATTTGTGTTATATATGTTTCTTTTCGTGTTTAACTGCATCAAAAATGATCTAAGTATCCTTTTTTTATATCTTAATTTTACCTTATATATAAAATTATATAATAGGTTAAATATGAGAGTTAACTGTGAATTTGTGCGCCTAAATTCCTTTCGGACATTACGTAAGTACAATTCTTTACCGGTCTATTAATATTGAACTTATTATATTGCCTATTCCGCATATTCCTATATGTTCTGTAATAAATATATATATATATATATATATAGTATATATACGGTAAATTTATGATAAGAAGAAAGAGATTTACTTACAGCTTATTGTTCCATAGGCGAACACATCCACTCAAACAATAACATGTACAGGGTACTTGCGATATTTTTGTGATTTCACCTTATTCTTGCTAGAAGAGGAAAAGACGAACACGCGCGGATTGAAAAAAAAAAAAGTACGAGGACAGTGGCGCCACGTAGCGGACAACGCATCAAGTTTGGAGAACAATTGACTTGATAGCGCATGGATATGTGGAGCTTGGAAAAATTGGCATTTGTACAGCGTGTAAGTTTAAGATGGAATAGTGGAAGGAAAAGTGTTGAAAATGCAGAGCAAACGGGTGTATTAGAGTTATTGAAGGTTAAGGCCAGGATATATTGTCGCGCTCAAATCATGAATAAAGGCGCTCTCCCACAGAGGGAGTGTTGAGATGCTGGTTGTAGGGAGTAAAATGTGTATTATGGCAACCAGGAAAGATATATCAAAATTGGTGTTGTGAGACTCTGTGTGTAAGGAGACTGGGACATCCGGTTTGTTGATAGTACAGAAGACGATGGTTGTTAATACGAATCTTACGAGCGCAGCCTGCTTCCCCCACATAAAAGGCAGCACAGAATTGCAGGTTAGGATGTATATTACATTAGTGGTGTGGCATGTATCCGTGGAATTTAGGGTGTACCGACCACTGGCAGTATTGAAAGTGACTGTGGGAGAAGTGATGAAAATGAAGCAGGTCCTACATCTGGGTCTCTTCCAAATATGGACGCCGGTTTGGGGTGGTGGCGAGTAAGGATTCCTACGGACCGAGATGTTTCTGAGATTAGGGGGATGCTGAAAAACTAATCTCGGTTTGGTGGGGAATACTGCATATTGAGTACGTTCGTAAATACTATTTATTCCATTCACATAAAACATACGGCCGAGCGGTCTGCGGCGGTAGGCCATCGGTTCGAAGGTCCCGGGTTCGAGTCCCGGCAGGGGCATGGGAGTGGATTTTAACACTTAACAGCTAAAGGTGAATCGTGACGGGCCGAAGTCCAAAGTTACTAGGCCATATAAAAATAAAGTTTACCAAAGTTTTTTTTCTTTATATATATATATATACATAAAACCTAACAACCACATGCAATATTTACACTACACCACATCATCCCATCCTTACCACACCAAGAAAGCGATTCCTTTCTGCCTTGTACTCAGAGAACAACGCCTGAATTCCACCACCTCTGCGACTGAAACGTAAACCTACGCCTCCAAGAGGCTCTAGTCAACCGAGGCTACCAGTCTTACCTCGTTACCAGACAGATTCGCCATGCATCCTCACACATTCAACACACTTAAACCTCCAACACTAATCCCAACCTATCGACTCTAATCAGCCAGTTCCATCCTAAATCAATCAAGGTCAAACAAATCCTACACTCTCATTTCCACGTTCTCCAATCTGACCCAGACACAAGATCAGTATTCCCCACCAAACTGAGATAAGTTTTTCAGCATCCCCCTAATCTTAGAAACATCTCGGTCCGTAGGAATCCTTCCTCGCCATCACCCCAAACCGGCGCCCATATTTGCAAGAGACCCAGATAGATGTAGGACCTGCTCCATTTTCATCACTTCTCGCATAGTCACTATCAATACATCCAGTGGCTAATACACACTAAATCCCGAGGGTGTCACACCTCTAATATAATATACATCCTAATCTGCAATTCCGTGCTGCTTTTTATTAGGGAGAAACAGGTTCCGCTCGTAACAATCGTATTAACAAACATCGTCATTTCTGTACTACCAACAAACCGGATGCCTCAGTATCCTTACACACAGTCTCACAACATCAATTTTGATCTGTCTTTCCGGGTTGCCATAATACACATTTTACCTCCTTCAATCAACATCTCAACACGCCGTCTGTGGAAGGGCGCTTCATTCATGGTTTAAGCCTGAAAATATATCCTGGCCTTAACCTTCAATAACTCTAATACACCCGTTTGCTCTGCATTTTTAACACTTATCCTTCCACAGTTTCATTCCAAACTTACACGCTATACAGATGCCAATTTTTCCAAGCTCCGCAAATCCATGCGCTATATAACTGTCAATTGTTCTCCAAACCTGATGCGTCATCCGCTACGTGGCACCACTGTTCTCGTAGTATTTTTTTCAATCCGCGTGTGTTCGTCTTTTCCTCTCCTAGCAAGAATAAGGTGGAATCACCAAAATTTCGCAAATACTCTGTACATATTAATGTTTGGGTGTGTGTGTTCGTCTATGGAACAATAAGTTGTAAGTAAATCCCTTTCTTCTTATCATAAATTTATCTTAAATTTCCGGCTTTCCTTTATGTTAATTATATATGGTATATATATATATATATATATAAGGTAAACTTAAGACAAATGAAGGAGAAAAAAGGATTACTTACAGCTTACTAACATATTAGATCACACATTTTCACATGTACACATAAAAAACTCACTATATTTCGTGTATTCACACTTTTTCAAGTAGAGAGGAAGAGAGCGAAGTTCACGTGTTAACAAAGTACAAGTTTGAAGAGACAGTGGCGACACGTAGCGGACAAAATATCAAAACTGGAGAACAACTGACTGCTGTAGCGCGTAGATATCCGGAACTTGAAATAACAGTAACTGAATAGCGTGTAAGTACAAGGTGGGATCGTGGATGGAAATATGTTGAAAATGCAGAGGAAAAGGGGGAACCAAGTTATGCTCTTAACATTCGAATTAATAACCATCGTCACTTCTGTACTATCAACAAACCGGATGCCCCAGTTTCCTTGCACACCGAGTCCCACAATACCAATTTTGATCTATCTTTCTTGGTTGCCATAATCCACATTTTATCCCCTACGACCATCACCTCAACACGCCGTCTGTGGGAGAATGCCTTTATTCACGGTTGAGTGCGAAAATAAAACCTGGCCGTAACTTTCAATAACTCTAAGCTCCCCTTTTCCTCTGCATTTTCAACACATTTCCATCCACGATCCCACCTTGTACTTACACACTATTCAGTTATTATTATTTCAAGTTCCGGATATCTACGCGCTACGGAAGTCAGTTGTTCTCCAGTTTTGATGCTTTGTCCGCTACGTGTCGCCACTGTCTCTTCAAACTTGTACTTTGTTAACACGTGAACTTCGCTCTCTTCCCCTCTACTTGAAAAAGTGTGAATACACGAAATATAGCAACTTTTTTTTATGTGTACATGTGAAAATGTGTGATCTATATATACAGGATGTCCATAAAGTTCGTTGCCACCCCGTGTATATTCGAAACGACTGCGAATATGGGCAAAGGCGAAAACACGTCCTTCATTATTTTGAGGGACTTGAATTTTGAGCTATAAAAGTTCCACCTCAGGCCCCCCAAATAGGGGTACGGGGGGTCAATTTGAAAATTTCAAATGGCAAAGGGGGTCGTGTAATATATCGTTTGAAAGTTCTCCACAAAAGAAATATTTTGCCGAAAGTTTCAAGTCGCTATGTTGACCCCATTCAAAATGACGGCGGTCATATTTTGTGTCCATAAAGTCCGTTGCCACCATGTGTATCTTAAAACAACTGGGAATATAAGAAAACGCAAAAATACGTCCTTCATTATTTTAAGGGGCCAACATTATTAGCTATAAAGGTTCAATCCATGTTCCATAGGAGTAAACGGAGGTCAGGGTCTACGTAAAATTGTCAAATGACAAAAGTGGTCGAGTGATACCTAGTGTCAACAGATTTGATACAAGAAATAATTTGGGTAAACCTTAAAATTTCAAATTGTTCCATATTCCAAATGGCAGTAAGATGAAAGTTCTAAAACGAAACTTCTATTCCTCACTCAGACAGCAAGATGTCTAAAAGTTACTCTTCACAGTGAAATCTGTATCTAACTGTTGTGTCATGATTCTTTTCGAAGTTCTAACATACCCACAAGTAAGCTGCTATGTTAGTCCCATAGTTTTGTAATGCTAGGAACATTTCGAAACATTTTTTATTTTCTTTAATTTTCTTTATGAGGTTTGCTGATGGATGTAACTTGTTAATGTTGTGAAGAGGTTCCAACTTGCTGACAATGAGTTTCCTAGCATGTTCCTACGTACATATGCCTACGTCATTAAAATTGACATCTAAGACAATTTAATGAAACATCCCTTGGAATTCCTTGGATCCGTCCTGTTGTAGGTTCCAAAAGTAGATTCCAGTGCCTCCTTTTGTTTGTAGTATTCTGTTCTTCTTTTCTTGAGGGTGGGATCGATGAGATTGTCCAAAATGGATTTCCGGGGGTGGGTTTTTCTTGCAGAGTTGTATTTCCGATCGAAAAATGTGGGTGTGTTTTTGCAGAGATCTAACACTTTTCACAGAAACTTTTAAAATTCGAATGGTGTATTTTTAGTATAATTTTAGTATAACTGTTTCACTTGTGCACTGTTCGTTGAACACTTAGGTATTACACTTTAATTTGTGTCTCTTCGGTTATTGGCTTATTATGTATGCTCTTAACCATCTTTTATAGACCCGAACGTCTATCACCTTGTAATGATGTGATAGTACTTCGTAATGAGACCCAGGCGATCTCCACCACGTATTGTTCTGGTGCTTTTGCTGTTCGAATCCCGTTTGTTCGAACGTAATGTTATTTAGTTGGTTGTTATTGACTTTATCTGTAACGACATGATAACACGTATTGTACGAATAGAACTTAGGTAGAGCCCTTCCGACGTGAGATCGAGGTTATAGTAGTTATATGATAATAAGAGCAAAGACAATTGTTGACTTTTATCCGACACCAATTTTATTGTAAAAGTTCCAATACATATGCGATTTACAAGATACTTTACAGTTACTAAAACGAGGGTCCCGAATTTGGACCTGTAATGATTTACCTGTGGTTCACCTCTTTGTCTAATGACTTTGTACGACTAGATCTCTTTTGGAGCGGATAGGGTTGTAGCGATAGGATTTTAACTCCAGACCAAGTTAGACAGGATGGGTGTACCGACTCCAGTTCCAGTCGGGGGTAAGGTAGGACTCTGACACCAGACCAAGTCGGAAGGGAAGAGGTAACCACTAGTCGAAATGATCAAGTGATAATTTGTAGGCTTCTGCTGGTTTTTTTATAATCCTTTCTGGTAGGCGTGTTTACCGCACTTCCAAGCCTCACCGCTTGGAGGCGTCGTCGTCTGCTTCTTAAACTGATTATTCAGCTTTTCATAATCCTCGTTGTATGCATGGATTGTTTTTGCTGTGGTTTCTGTTGACACACTAACCTGTTAATCCACTACCTATTACACCCTCCCCCCCTCCCCCCATTTATTCCACGTATTTAGCTTACTGTTTGGGGAGGTAATTCGCTTCGCTTTCACTTAACTTTTTCACTTTTATTTACACTATATGATATATATATAAGGTAAATTTAAGACAAATGAAGGAGAAAAAAGGATAATACTTACAACTTAGTTTAGTTTCGCATTAGATCACACATATTCACATATAATAAAACCTGGCCTTAACCTTCAATAACTCTAAGCTCCCCTTTTCCTCTGCATTTTCAACACATTTCCATCCACGATCCCACCTTGTACTTACATGCTATACAGTTATTGATGTCATGCGAACTTTGTGGATTTTAGATCTTTTCCACGGTCGTGGCAATCGCGTACCCATTCCCTAGAAGACAGGAATACCTAAAACTAAAAATAACAGAGCGCTCACGATGCTATACGTATGATCGGAAATAAAACCTTTTCATCGCTCCCCGAGTTGCTGCCGATTTGTAGTCAGGACAGTGCTCCAACTCTGGATGGCAAGAACTTAAAAACTGCGGAAGAAATATAATTGGGCGAGTGAAAGTGAGAAAATGCGGGTGATGTGAGGTGGCTCAGTTGGTAGAGCGCTCATCTCTGGTGCTAGGGGTCGTCGGATCGATCCCTGCTCAGGCCATGTGGGCTTTGTGGTGGACAAACACCGTGTGCGTGGGTTTTCTCGGGGTACTCCCGTTTCCTCCCACTTTCTTCATTCCACCAATTCATCCCATCATCATCCATATGGCCTGAGCCATAGTTCCCTAAAGTCCTTAAAATAAATTCAGTTCAATTCAGATTCAATCCAAGGACATGAAGGCAGCTTTCTGTTGCTTACCTGTCCGCTCCGCTGTTTTAAATGTCAGCACTATGAACACACCAGCACGTCGTGTAATGCGACCAATACTATGTGCAATATTCGCTACCAGCAGCCATGGTGCAAATCATTGCACGTCACCGAAGCCTCAGTGTGTTAACTGAAAGGGTGAGCACACGGCCTGGTCGCGTGACTGTCCAGTTTTTAAGGAGGAAAAACAAATTCGGGAGCTTATGGTTCTAGAGAAAATATCTGCTTGTGATGTGAAATGTCGAGTAAGAGAGTCTCAACGCACCCTTCCATCTGGTGCGTTTTCAACAGTAGCAGCAAGACTAACAGTTAAAACTGTCTCAGTTGGCACCGAAACAGTTAATGTGTCAACTCAGACTGAGTGTCCTCAACCTGACAAATCTAAAAATCGCCAAGCCTCACCAAGCTACGCCGATGCATCCTGAGAGATAAATGTCCCCTGTGCAGTCTTCTAGGACTCCACGGGCTGTATCTACTTTTCATGCCAGTAAAATTTCAAGATCTAATCGTATGTCACCACTAGCGTCGAGCATCAAACGTCTGACTACTTACTATTCTTGCTACTCAACTAGCTCATCAAAAGTCTCCACCTGCCCTGAATTCGCCGGGTTCATCCCTAAACTCATATTTGATTGAGGACGATGTGATGGACTCGGACTTTACTCTAGTCGGAAAGGGAGGAAAACCTTTTAGGTCAAAAAGGTAATAATTCTCTTTCATGTTACTCTTAGTGGCATTGCTCCAATGGAATATTAACGGATTTCATTCCCACTATAAGAACTGCAAGTCTTGTTATCAGACCCCTGTTATAGTCTGCTTTCAGGAAACAAAGTTTAAAACAACTGAATCTGTTATTTTGAAGAAATTTACCCCATATCGAACGGATTATCCAACTGACGGCCATGCATGTAGCGGTGTTGCAATTGGTGGTGTTGATACGCTGTATTCATCACCTGTCCACATCGCTACCAACCTACAAGCGGTTGCTGTTCGAGTCCACCTTGAGCAGCATGTTACAGTCCTGAATTTGTAGATAACAAGGGAACAAGACTTTACGCTCCTTGACCTTCACAATCTGTTCCAGCAGTTACCCCAACTTATTATTTCAGTTGGAGATTTTAATTCGTATAACGTTATTTGGGGTAGTGTTCGTACAGATGTCCGCGGTAGAATAGTTGAATCTTCTATTGACGCTTCAAAATTAGTTTTATTAAATACTGGTGCTGCTAACACGCATTTTAGTTTGGCAAGTGGCACATACTCAGCGATAGACCTGTCTCTCTGCAGTGCAGTTCTTGCATCCACGCTGGCATGGCGTGTACATGACGATCTGTGTGGTAGTGATCACTTTCCAGTAATTTTAGACTTTGTAAACCTTTATCAGGCACCACGTTCCCTGGTGGAACGATGAGCTCGAACTAGCAAGGCGACGGCGAAGTCGCGCTGTACGGGTGTTCAACCGATATCCTACAGCGGCAAATTTGAATGCAGTTCGACAGTCACAAGTTTATATTCGACGTCTCTTCAAACAAACTCGGCGTATATCTTTTCGTGAATACGTATCTTCCATTAATTTACAAACGCCAATTCGAGACGTGTGGGAACGGGTCAGACGTTTGTATGGCAACTGTCGCTCCGAGCCCTTGACTGCTCTGAAGCACAACAATGTATTGCATACTGACCCAGAGATAGCTAAGCTTGAAGCAGCCTTCGCAGCAATATAGTGCTAATTTTGTGAACACTAAACGGCAGGCAGTTCCTCTACGCTTCCACTCTAATAATTTTGAACCCAATAATGTCTCTTTCACTGAGTGGGAATTTGAAACTGCCTTGCGGGATGTTAAAAACACACCCCCAGGACTTAATGATATACATTATGAAATGCTGCCACACCTTCTTTCCCACGGAAAGATCTTCTTTCTAAATCTCTTTAATCAGATTTGGAGGACTGATAGCTTCCCTGTTAGTTGGCGAGAAGCTATTGTAATCCCCATTCTGAAGCCTCACAAAGATAAACTAAACCCCATAAGTTACCGACCCATTGCTCTCAC
>JAGDQP010017870.1:5097-18001 GCA_022664845.1 Lepisma saccharinum | reverse complement strand
TACCTAAAAACGACGAACCAAAGATGCTTGAACACATCACGAAGAAAGCTGTATCTCAGCATAAATAGTAGAAAGGGCAAAATCACTCCAAGTATGTAATATTCCACCCACTACCTCCAACAATACACTCGGAGTTGGTGGTTCTAATGCAAATAGTGTATTAGATATGGTGGAAAGAAATTATAAAAAAGAGGCACAGCTACTGGAACAATCCGTACATGTGTCCTGCCCTGTGATACCTATGCTGAATACCAACCTGAAAATATTTATGGGTAATTCCCTCAGCAATTCAAAACAAATAAACTAAACGAAAAAGAAAAGTGTAATTAAAAACAAAAATCGGCTGTTTTAAGGGCCAAAACAATATATATGGACCACATGAACCGGAAACTATCAATGAAGCCCGGTGATGGAAACAATGATTAACAAACTTGAACAAGTAAACCGGAAAAGTCCAAATATCAGGGTACCTCCCCCCCCCCCCCCCCGGGGGAGACCAACCAAAAAATGAGGAAGATAAAAGAGATGTAACCAACTGAATATATTGCAAGTCAAGCAGCCAAGAGCCTGGTCAGTACATGGTTGGGTGACCACTAAACCAATTTGTCTATATACGAAAAAAGAAACTTGGGATACTAAAATAATAGGTCTGAGCCAAAGCTACCTGAAGGCCTTAAGTAAATTCCAAATTAATTCTCACAAAAATAATAACCACAGCCGCAACCACCAGACGGCTTAAACCGGATTCCACAAAAACCAGAATACCGGAAAGGCAAAGAATAGCACCTAATGGAAAATTAAAATCTCAGACTCTGAGTGGATACACATATGGGTCCGTGACCAAATACATGAGCACAAATAGCATCACAAGACAAAATGGGAAATTAACCGGGAATACCGGCAAACCGCTGGAACAAAACCATAATCACAAAACGTTGATACACTTACAGAACTACAAAAAGGAAAATGGGAAAACTCCTTTATTACATACAAAGTAAGAGAGAATCCAGCAGGCTGGTGTGAACAGGAAGAACCGGGCTCCGGGTCTCGCATTACAATGAAACAATTTCGGTCGACGAAAAGGCCTTTGAATATCTTTCTGTATGTCGGATAAGTTGGTAAAGGGGTGATCTTATCTTTATGATCCTGAATGAGCGTTCTGTACATTTTGCTTTTCGTGAGATCCGAATTCAAATATTGTATTTTTGTATCTTTCCTGCAATAGTGAGATTCGACTCTCGGGAATCTGTTTGTGTGTTCTATTATCATTTTCTCTATTACTTTGTCCCTTTCCAGTTGGCTCTGATTTCTTCCTCCTCTCTTCTTTTTCTCAATGACACCTGAGTCTCTTCGTTTGGCTAGAGCAGTTCGCACTGTTTTCTCTGATACTGAAAGTGTGTTTAAAAACATGATTTTACACACGGATACTACTTCTCTTTCCTTCTTAGGTAATAAGTAATGATTTGTTTTTGATTTTCGAGATTCATTTTGCGTAGTTTTGTCTTTAACGTCAGAAACCTTTACATATCTGTTGAATTCTCGCTGAAGCTGAAGATCGCCACTTGCATAAAAGTACTTAAAAATTTCATGTCTTTCAGCATCTGTGATTTTAAAGCATTCTTCACCAAACTTTTGACATTTTCCATCGCAACTTACTTTCAGATTTCTTCCTGGTACTAACTTTTTTGTGTATGGACTAACATATGATTCATCCTTGCTTCGTAAATCTTTGGCGACAATTCTCTTTCTCTTCCGACATCCTCTTTCTTCAAGCAACAATTGCTCTTCTTCTCTAGGAGATCCTTCTATTTCGTAGCTTTCTGGTAGTGGGTCCACATTCACATCAGTTCATGGCCGTTTTCACAATCAATGGTTTATCGAAGTGTTTCCAGCACAACAAAATATTGCACATCATGCATGCACTGAATACTTCCTCGTACTTTATATGTTGGATCAACGTCAGAATCGTCTCCTCACAATGTATAATATCACTGTAATTGGAATTTAGATTTTCGTTTCCTTTCTTTCGTTTCATTTATTGTATGAGGGGAACATCATCTTCAGAATCTTCACTTTCAGTTTCACAAGTTGTTGACGCTTTTCTTACACTTTTCTTCACCGAAGCGTCGGAATATTCTATGTCTTTCACTACTCCACAATACCACTGTTCGTCCGGTAACCAATACATTTTTACACAGGAACAAAAAGCAAGTGACTTTCCTGAAATACACACCAATTCCTCATCTGCTACAACATTCAGCCCTTCAGTATCCCACTCTACTAACACATCCATCGTGGGACAACTTCTTCCAACAAGAGCCAGTTGCACAATGCTGCTAATTCTAAATCCTAAGCATAGGAAACTGGAATCAGATCAAACACGAACATAGAAAACTGAAAGAAAAAAAAAGGTATGTTTTCTATCCTTACTTTGTCTGAATTGTTGAGGCACTTTCAAACAAAAGAAACCGTGGTTGGTTGTCAACAAAGCTTGAAATAAACATTGTTTTCTTCCGGTGGCGGCATTGCAGACAAAGGACTTTACCGATAGAAGGTTATGCCAGTACGCGCCTTCATTTCTTAGCAGCCACTGAAGAAACAACAAATGAGCGAATGGGCATATCTTACTTACGCCCCTTCGCATTTTTTTAAATATAGAAACATTCAAGATACTCTTATGCTTATATCTCCGGATGATTATTGAAGGGTTGTTATATCTCCGGAACCAGTGAGAATTCAGCCACGAAATTTTGACAGGTAACAGAGGAGGTTAGTCAAACATGAATAGTAGTCATAACTTAAAAACGCAATTTTTCGAGTTACGCCACTTCGCCCCTTCACCGACGATTTTAACATGACTCGTGAGATATCCTGTGTTCGATGCTTAAGTTTTGTTGCTACGAAAAAATATGAGCCTAACTTCTAGGAGTACATTAACTCCAGAAGCGACGATAAGTTCAAAATGTAACTTAACCAAAGACACTACTTTGGTTTTTCAGTCCGAAAGCCTACATCACCGATGGAGACCGACGACGGGGGGACGTAGAGTGAAGAGTTTGAACGAAGGAGTGAGAGTCAGTCATGGGCCGAGGAAGCGTGCTATTTTATACGCCCCGCATAATGCTATTAAAAAAGAGTTTAAAAAAGTCGTTGGGAAGAAAACAGAGGGGGGAGAGAATGTAAAGCTTTTGCTATACTAACAGAAGCTGGCTAAAATCCTATATATAAAAGAGGAGAGAGTCTGAATGCAAAAAGAAAACCTAGGATAATAATACATGTACGAAAATCACTTTAACATAATATGGGGATATTCTAATAAACAATATATAAATGATTAAAAATTAAGTGATGGCAACTTATTTACATACATTTCTATATCAGCTCTAAAATGTAATTTAAAGACACAATAATATTTTGATTAATACACACATACACACTTGATTAAATATCGGAGTAAACCGCAGGGTTACAAGTACAACTATAGTGAGTGGGTGAGAAGGTTGTAGAAGGCATTCTTGTGCTTATAATTTTAGATTCAGTTTTGAAGATGGCAAAATTGTTTCCGTACGATGTGTTAACCATGATAGAACTAGTTGGATCTAGACCCTGTATATGGGATGAAACCTCTGTTTCATGTCTGATTCATTCTGTATACAATAGGGCCTACACATATTTAAAGGACGATTAACTTCTCTACCCCTTTTTAGGTGTCGTATGATTGGTATGAAATTAAGTTATTGAATGACTCGGTTTTGATAGTAGACCGGAAGTAAGCTCGTTTTGGGTTTGTTTCAGTTGCATTATGAAACGGCTCTCTTGTAACTGAGTGAATTAGTTTTCCCCTTTTCTACAGGTTGAATAGTTCTAAAAATATCACATTCACCAGTATGTAAGCAGTAAAAGTACATATGAATAATACTGCTAAGAACATCTGTATCCCAGGAAAAAACACGTAGATAAGAACTAAATTGAATTTCCTGTAGATTTGATTTGAAGTACGCTAATGGCAGCCAACATATATTTTTTTAAAAAAATTGAGAAACAAGAAATTCTAATCGAATTTAAAGAGAGATTGATATTAGACCCCAAATACCAAAGTACATGTGACATTTATAACAGCTAATGTAAGGGACATTTCCAAAATTTATTTGGAAACTTGGGGAAACATTCGTCTTACAGAAGCTGTTCCAATTTTTAAACAGCTTATATGTGTATTTTTTAAAATAACTCTAGACAACTTGGCAAATGTAAGGACTTGGCAAGGTTCATTCGTCCTGTTTACAAGGTATAATCGCGGCACTTCTGGTAGGGCTAAGAAAAATAGAGAAAACAGGATGGTTGGCGATTCGAATCGAACCCACGACATCTCATTGGTACTTTAGTACCTACATGTCCGAGCTCTACTACTACTTCCACAATAATAATAATAATAATAATAATGTCATTTCTTGGTTCATAATAGATTGCAGCAACATACGGAAGTTTTTCTATAAAATCGATAATTTTATTAATAAGTAAGACAATTTCTCGTACTTATGTTGGCAACACTAGTTTCGATCGTATGAAGTGTCCATCATGTAAAATGTCTATCCTATGCAGGTAATTTACTTTTCTAAAGGCTTTCTTTATATATCTGGTGATCAAGAACAAAATTCACAATAAAAGAAATATGATATGTAGAGCTTAAAAAAAGTAAATTAAATTATTATTTTTTAAAACTATTTTTGAGGGGAAACATGGGGAAAATTCCGCATGAGAACTTCATAGGATCGACACTTCATACGATCGACACTGGATACGGCCGAAACAGGTTTTTTCGCCTGACGTGTCGATCGTATGAAGGTTGAGAGGTAAATTCAAGTTTATCGTATGAAGTGTCGATTCTATGCCGCAGTCCCCCTATGATACAACCTGGAAATTAGGCATATTACGCCAGCTTAATGTCTGGGGCCTTAGGGGCCACATGGCCCATTTTATGTCAAATTTCTTACGTGATCGTTATTTTCGTGTCCGTGTTATTGATCATTTCTCAGAGCATTATTTACAGGAAAACGGCGTATTGTCTGTAAATCTGCGAATATCAACCTCGCAGCCCGGAAGATCCAGTTGACGCTTAACCGTCTTGTTGACTGGCTTTCGTTTTTCACCTACAAAGACAGTCTGTGTACACTTCTGCCGTAAACGAAATTGTTTTGTAGACCCAGATCTCTTTCTTGGAGACAGACAACTCCAGTTCGTCGAGGAGATACGATATCTTGGTCTGATCTTGGATAGTAAGTTAAATTGGCGTAGTCACCTTCACTAAATTAAAATTTTCTGTACCAGAGCTCTGAATTTGTAACGTGTTTTAAGTCATCCCACTTTGGGTACTGATAGTACAACCTTGTTCCGCCTTTATCGCGCACTCATTTTATCGAAGCTTAATTATGGTTGTCACGCTTATTCCTGTGCATGATTTCAGCCTTACATACGCTCGATAGTGTCCATCATGCTGGAATTCGACTCTCCACTGGCGCGTATCGCACAAGTCCTGTCACCAGTCTTTGTGTTGATGCCACTGAACCACCGCTCGAGATTCATAGGATGTGCTGAGCTATCTTTGAAAGATATCATCTTTAGCAGGGCACCCAGCTCAAAACTTTGTCGTATACCCAGTACAACGAGCCCTATATGAACGCCGTGGTCACGCAACCCGACCACTTGGCATCCGAGCATCAGTGTTGTTGGAGAACCTGAATGCAGACCGCCCAACTGTCTACCCTGTCCGTTTTAGTCTCCGTCCTCCGTGGACACTTGTCCGTCCGCGGACTGATATCTCTTTATCAACTTTAAAGAAATCGGAGACATCCTTGATTGAGTTCCAGCAGCGTTTTCGTGAGATGCAGAGTCAGTACCCGAATTTTATCTTTGTTTTTACCGATGGGTCCAAATCAGATGGATCTGTCGGATGCGCGTTTGTTATAAATGGGAAAGCCGACCAATTTTGTCTTAATCCCAAAATATCTTTACTGCTGAACTATATTCCCTTTTAAAGGCTTTGGATTTTAGTCTCGTTCCTGGTTTCAACCGCATCCTTCTTTGTACAGATTCGCTCAGTGTTGTTCAAAGCTTCGAAAATATGTATTCTATGCATCCGCTCGTGCAAGATATCCTATGTAAGACACACGCCATCTGCTTTGCCGGTGATGAGGTTGTCTTTTCCTGGATACCCAGTCATGTTGGTATCCATGGTAATGAATTGGCAGATCAACCTGCTCGTGAGGCCTCTTTACGCGCTAACATTGATATTCAGCATATCCCATTTCAGGACATGTTGATATATTATAGACAGGTTACGCGGAATGAATGGCAGCGACGATGGGATGACGTTGATGTTAATAAATTGAAAGAAATTAAGGTAGCTGTTGCTCCATGGAAATCATCTTGCCGAGATAGTAGGCGTGAAGAAGTACTTTTATGTCGTCTACGTACAGAGCACAGTCGCATGACTCATCTGTTGCGACGTTTGGACCGTCCGCATTGTAGTGCATGCAATGGAATTTTAAGTATTCGTCACGTCCTTTTAGATTGTCCAGGATATAATCATCTCAGACAACGTTATAACATCCCCAATAACATTGCGTCATTGTTAGGGGATGAATCAGGTATATTGCGAAGAGTTCTTGTTTGTTCAAGAGACAGGTTTATCTCCGTCTATTTGAGATGATTGTGTTGGTTAGCTGTTAAGTTCTATGTAGCATTATTATTATATTTTTGTGAAGGCCCATTTACAGCCTTCACGTTTTTAACTTGTTAAGCTAAAGACTCGATACATCTTTAGTTTTTACCACTATTTTATGTTTCTGAAGACACTTTACATCTTTAGCTTTTGTATGATTTTATTATTTTAATTAACAGCTATGTTTAGACGTGACAAAGATAAGGTGCTTCCCCCGTATCGGGAAGGGCGTAAGCCATAGTGCTGTTACCGCCCATACAATTCATTTTATCTTATCTTATGATTTTTACGTCATAGATTGAAAAATATAAACTTTCCCCTACTAATGAAAAGTATTTGAAAAAGGAAAGAAAAAATACTAAAAAATTATGACAAATCTGAGTCTGTAGGGATAAGTTTAAATTCTTTTTAACTTGACTGCAGCCATGAGCCCAGGTTCATCAATGCCACTTTGATCACTATCAGATCCGTCAAATGTTGCTCCATGGGTTTCACCCAAGTCTGAAATATACGGAAATATTTGTCAGTCAAGCTTAAAATTAAGTTCATTCGTGACAGAGATATAATATCCGGTTTTTAAAGATGATTGATCGTGTGAGGACGGGGCGACACGGCCCTGAAACGTATGATTAAAAAAGAAAAAAAAATGTCTTATGTTGTTATTACTTGGATAATATTCTACAAGACAATGAACAGTGAGTTATTTTAACTATATTTAACGAATTAATCGCCAGTTTTGGTCGAAAACTAAACATTTTCCAAAAATTTCAACTAATTTTTACTTTTTTAAGGGGCAAGATTTGGCAACTTCACAATCATTAAATTCGATTGACTGACAGAAATTTCCGTATGTTTCAGACTTGGTCTTTTTTCAAAAAATTTTCATTAGTAGAGGAAAGTTTATTTTCCAATCTGTGACGTAACCAATCATAAATTCTACTCTTTTTTGTCGTATGTTCCTAATTTTAAGAGAAAAAAAGTTTCCTCGAAAGTAGGGGCAATACGAATGAAATGAATAATAAAAACAACAAATCCATCTCTCTTCTATTTTTTTTTCTCATTTTCGGTTAGACTTGGAAGTGCTTAAAGCGGGAAAAATGAAGTGGGGGAACGCCAATGTACAGGGGTTCTGAAAATATGTAATTATGTATAACAATTGCATTTCAAGGGAAAATAAAATGGGAGGGGCATCCATATAATCTTTTGGGTGAACTGAGTTCCCTTTCGTTTCCCCCCACTTTAAGCACTGGACTTGGGCAAAAACGTTGACTGTTAGAACTATTAAATAATGTTTCAACTGCCTTGTAACATTATTGCACATATGTATTTTCTTGGATTTTATCGTAAATTTCAAACTTTAACTTTGACTGAAAAAACGTCCTGTTTCCAGGATTTTACAATGGAAAGTATTTCCCCCCTCTTCGTCCTCTTACGTCTTTTTAGGAAGGAGATCGGTGATTTCCACATGCTGAAAAAGATGAAGAATAAGGGGAAGGGAAAGTTACGAAGAAAAAGATGGAGAGGGAAACCAGAGAGCAAACGTAAAAGAGGTGAGGGAAACCAGAGATCAAACGTAAACGAGGTGAGGGATTAAGCGGAGTTGCGTGACAACGCAAGCAGCCCTACGACGCCGAGGTGCCTTTTCGGATGCGCAATAGCGCCCCCCCGAAAAAAAACGTCCCACGTCCAAGTGTCACAGGACCTTTTTTGTTGCAAATTTTGTATATTTTCCGAATTTCTAGGTATTTTTTCCGAATTACAAAAAGGACTATTTTTTTTTTTTCAAAAACTCCATTTGGGGGGTGTTCTTTCACAGTTTGGGAGTTTTGCGGGGGAAATTTTTGGTGGGAAGTTCAAAATTCGGATTCAGCGACCCAAAAAACATAAACTAACCATGATTTTTTCCAGGTAAAATCCTATTTTGCCTGGACTATAATTGAGTAATGGAAGTAAATTCGAAAATTTTCATTGTCATTTTCTGTTTAAGTGTGTGCAAAAATCTGCTACATCGCGATTTCGTAGTTTCTTAATATCCCAATTTTAATACTTAGGAAGTCTAGATTGTCCCAATTTCTGAATTTGAGATACAGGAATCTGAAAAGTTTTCAGACAGTCTATAGCACCGATAGAGAATCGCATAGGCCCATAGCCTTATACGTATATGTATTACTTTAAATTTAGTAATTCAAGGTAAAATGGTTCTCGTTTGCTCATTGATACTATCAAATTCTGTGCTTTACTATCTGTTGGAGAAATGCAGAGAGAAAGTCTGAATGAGAGCCGAGAAAGAAAAGGACAAAAATATAGGTCTATAACATATTCATTAATTTCAATATTCTTTCAAAATTGACTATCTGGAGAATTTCCTAATAAAAACGTATATATATATATATATATATATATATATTATTTCTTTTGTAAGATATAGAACTGTCCAGTCAGAAGACAGAGAGAAGGAATTTGAACTGAAAGACAAGGAAACACAGACGAAATGTGTGTGTATACATATAATAATAAATAATAAATCACAGCCATATTCAATCCACTAGAGAATGAGGCCTTTCCCCGAAGGGAGAAGTTGGTTTACTGCTCCCACGCTGACCAGACGGGTTGTGTGTGTGAATGAGTGAGTGAGAGAGAGAGAAAGAGAGAGAGGGGGGGATAAAAGAATAGCATTTCCAAAGGATTTACTTTTATATGTAGGAACACCCAGTTATTCTTACCCTTTCCGTCTCTCTCTCTCTTTCTCTCTTCTCTATTTTACACATACACACACAAACAGACAAAAGCAGAGAGAAAGACAACTAAAGGAAGAGACAAACACTAGAAGATATAAGAAAGAAGAATACGAAGGAAAGTTAAAGGGCAATAGATTAACCATGAAACAATTTCATTCATGTATTACGATAACATACATACTTTTTAATCTCTCGATTGTCTAATAATTTGCATTTCGTAGCCAGGACATCATTCTTATGCAAGTGTAATTTAAAGATAAACATGGCATAGCTGAGATCTAACCTACATTTGCAGATTCAAAGTTCTGTCTTTCCTAAGACCGTGTTAGAATTGTATTTGTCAGCATCAGAAAAAAGAAAATTTACGCCAGTGGCGTCTGAAAGTCTTATTCACTGGTTCCAATTCTTCACTACTTTGTATGTCTTTATAAAAGCTTTTTCAAGGTCACGCTCAGTTTGAAGTAATACGTAAGACGGTTTGGTTGGTTGCTTGCAAATTCTGCACTTTTGTCATTTGATGAAGAGAAGTTACTATTGTCTTATTGACTAGCAGGAAAACTGCCTGACCCGATCAGGACTCTAACCATGTTCCTGAGGTACTGGTTTAAAGAGCAAAGACTTTAACCATGAGCTGTTTTTACAGCTAAAGAGATATTGCTAAGATTTGTCTGATTAAAACACCACCAGATTGAATCACGCTAAGTGGACCATTCTATACATTAGTGATTTTAGATATGGAAGATTAGATTGGTTTAGGTTAGTAATAGTAAAACAAACTTCTTGCGTAAGTAATTATCTATTTCCGTCTGCGAAGTTGTTTTCGTAACAGAAAAGTCTGTGGATGCTTTTTCTAGGTTTAAATCCACAATGTATATTTTTATACGTGTAAAAGTAGTATAACAATTAACTTTTGTCAGCATTTCTTATTGATAAAAATCCCTTTTTGAAAATTAATATTATTATTGGAATGAAACGTTATTAGCATTTCTTCTCACAGTTGAAGCGAGAAACTAAAACATACATAATTGTATTTTCATCACAAAGGAGCATATTCCTTGTGCAAATGTTGAACAAATCGTATTCCACAGGCGGCGTGTCCTGCAAATAACGTATCTCTTGCCAGTTACTTGTTTCTTCTCAAAGTTCAGAGCATTGCTGATCATGGACCAGTACCTTAAGGGAGGTGGAGGTTTAACTGCAACTGCAGCTGGCAGACGAATGGGTATCCCGGCCGCTACAGCCAGGCGATGGATTCGGCAATATTGTACAGCAGCTCAAACTGGTACAATTTACGATCTCCTGGGCATCCTCATGTGTCTACCGAGGCGAAAGATGCGAGATTAGTAAACGAAGCCCTATTAGACCCACGAAGGGAAGCGTCCTACTTTCCTGTTAGTACGCAGACAGCGCTCCGAAGACTTCGTCATGCTGGGTTACGTTTGAATTTTCAATTTTTGAATTGAATTTATGGCCTTTAGGCATCTAAGACTCAGGCTGGGATAGAAGAGGGGAAAGGATTCGAGCCGGGATGGCACCTATGTTGAAGGTGCCATCCCGGCATTTGCTTGGTGAGACTGAGGAAAAGTCTCAATCAGGATGGTCGACCGCTGGGATCGACTCACGACATTCCGAATGCTACGCCAATGTTCTACCACTGAGCTACGGTGGCTCGGTATGCTGGGTTACGTGGCCGTGTTGCTGCCATGAAGAAAAAACTCTCAGACGAACACAAAATTTACTCTCTCGCATTTGCACATGCGAACGTGGATTGCAACTAAAAAAACGTAGCTTTCTCAGATGAATCTATATTCAAAACGTGGAATGAGGGTCGCCGTTTTGTTTATCGTCCGAGGGTCACCCGATATGACCCTGGATATGTGGTTGCTTGCAATCGCAGTGGTCACGTATCTATTTCATGTTGAGGTTGGTTTTCCAGTCGTGGTGCAGGACAGCTTCACAGAATTCAAGGGCACCTTTACAGTGCTCAGTACGAGTATTTTAGCCTCATGGTGGAATTCAATTCCAGCAAGACCAGTCTTCAATACATACTTCCTGGGTGATTCAGGAATGGTTCGCAGGGTCGCCTCGTGGAGCAGACCTCAATCCCATGGAAAATATGTGGGCAGAGGTGAAGCGTATTCTAAGGGACAGTTCGCCTGAGGCAGATCCAAGAATTCGGGATGACCTGTGAGACCTTGTTTCCGAGTCTGGATGTAGGGAAAGGTGATAGATTTGTCAGCCGGCTAATAGATTCCATGCCCAGAAGAGTGGAAGTGTAATAAATGCCGAAGGGTCTTGGACACAATATTAGTGTCCCCACCTCACCCTACTCCCAAAACAGCTCTTTCAGGGCTTCCTAAACATTTTTGAAAATGTTTCTAGTAGTAACCACTCCTTGTATCATATTTTTGTGCAATTCTACTAATAAAGAATAAGTTGTGTTTGATTTGAACTCAAGATCTTATGGTTGGGAGTCCCGCGCTCTACTACTGAGCTAGCATGAACACTCTTACAAGCACCTTCTGAAGAAACACGACTTTGAATTTCCCGTGTTCGATGACCGTTGAAATTGTTTTTATCCTTTGTTTGTGCTGAAAGTGTTTACTATATCTTACTCCTATATATACCTGTTTATCGGAAAATTCTCCAAATGATGTTTTAAGCAATATTGCAATTAATGAATATGTTATAGACCTATATTTTTATCTTCTCTTTCCGCTCTCATTCAGACTTTCTCTGTGCATTTCTCCAACAAATAGTTAAGAACAGAATTTGATAGTCTCAATGAACAGACGAGAACAACTTTTCCTTTGTATTACTAAATTTAAAGCAATGCATATACATTTAATGCTATGGGCCTAGGTAATTCTCTAACGGTGCTTGAGATTGTCTGAAATTTTTTTCGATTCCTGTATCCCAAATTCAGAAATTGGGACAATCTAGACTTCCTAAGTATTAAAATTGGGATATTCCGAAAGTTCGGAATCTCGATGTAACAGATTTTTGCCGCACTTATAGAGAAAATGTCAATGAAAGTGTGGATTTATACGGTTTCTTTCCTACAACCCTGTCTAATTTTTAAGTCATGTGTTATTTTTGATTATGGAATTTTCATTCTTTTCATTTACGAACTTCCCAAGTTCCGAAATTCTGGAATACGGAAATTGAACTAATGCTACCTATTCGACCACCGTTGGTTCTTATACAATATATGTCACAAAATCTAAGGTTGTAGGTGTTTAACGAATGTTTGGGCAACAAGTTTGGACAGAATATTGAAAACAACCATTGAGTTTCGAACTCATCCGCCTGCGTATTTTATTACTTCTACAAGATACTATAAACATGTCATCCTAGATTTCTGGGGGCACGTAAATATTGATTTTAGCTCTTCATTTCCTTGCTCAAATTTCTAGTGTGTGTGTGTGTGTGTCTGTCTTTCTGTCTC
>JAGDQP010017869.1:455-27940 GCA_022664845.1 Lepisma saccharinum | reverse complement strand
ATATATATATATATATATATATATATATATGTGTGTGTGTGTGTGTGTGTGTGTGTGTGTGTATGTATGTATGTATGTATTATCCATTATTCTTGTTCTGGTGGTGTGTTCTATACTTTTAGGTGCGACATTTCTATCTTGTGATAATAAAATATGAGTCACACTTTATTATCAAAAAATTCCAAAATAAAGTCACGATCACCAGAGATATTGAAACACACGTCATCAAGGAAATTAAAAAGCGATCTTGCTCTAAATTGTGTAAAATAATAAATATCCAAATTCTCTGTTTTCTCTTAGTTATCGAGATATTAAAATATTCTACAATCAACAGTCATATTAATAACGGGTAATTTTTTTTAATAATTGTTCTAAAAACTAATATAATTTAGTTACTGAAGTTGGAGCAAAGGAACAATAATAATAAATTAACTCTATGGATTACGGAATTCTAAGTTCATCGTCACAATAACAAACGATTTCCATTCGATTATATCCTGGGCAACATAAAACCAGTTTTCATCACTAACATCTACCTCTCGAAGATCCTTTCTAATGGCATCCCATCGACATCTCGGTCTTCCCAACGTCCTCTTTCCCTCCGGCTTACCAACCACGATGGAATATAATCTTCGTTTTTCGCCCATCCTAGCTACATGGTCTGCCCATCATTTGGCAGTGTGATTTTATTATTCTTATCGATTGAATAATAGTCTGTGAAGTTCTTCGTTATGCAGTCTTCTCCATTCTCTAGTCATCTTTTTTCTCGTTTCGGCTCGTATATCTTTCTCGAAATCTCATTTTCAAACACGGACAATTCATTTGCTAGGGTCGACTCCTACTTTCGTAACCATAAACTACGATTACCAGCTTTTTAATTAAAATTGTTCGACAAATTAACGAGGTATTGAAGAATGTATAGGATTGCTGAATTGTGCTGTTTTCAAGACATTTTCGTACAGTATTCTATTATGGTGGTATTATCTGAAGTCAGAAATACGAAAACAGCAAGGGGGACGAGAAAAGCGGTAATCGCATGTCATTTTTAAATAGTTTTCTTGTTTCTCTTCATGACAGTCATAAAAAATAATGAAATAACACAATAGTAAAAAGTTGCAAAAAATGCTGGTGATTCAGTTTTTTTTCTGTGTGTGTTTTTTTTTTTTGACAGTTTTGTGTATTCTCTAACAAGCATCGTTTACTACTAAATAAGAAATGTTGGAGTTTATTACACTATCAGATAGAAACACCTGGCCGCTTGTCCCTGGTAAGATATGAGAAGTCTAGAATCCAAGGGATACAAATGGCTTTGACTAATAAAATAAAGTTCTTGGTAATCTTTTATATAATCCGAATTATATATTTGGTGTAGTAAAAAGTAATCCATTATTTTGCCAATAGATGGCTTCAGTGATCTGTATCTCGCGTTGTATAAGTCCGATCGGGTTCAACGAGATGGCGTTCAAACGATGAGATTGCGTACTACAAACACTGTTCAGATAGTTGTGATGAGTTGACTCAGTGTTGTGTGAGCGCGCGTCATAATGGACACTAGCAAAGAGAAAATACGCTATATTTTACAGTTTTTCTTCGATAAAGGCGAAAACGCAAGCCAGGCAGCTGCAAATGTGAATAGTGTTTATGGTCCTGATACTGTAACAGTCAATCACGCGCAATTTTGGTTTCGTCGATTCCGTGCCGGTAATTTTGACGTCAAAGATGTACCACGCACTGGAAGGCCAAGTGTCGAAAATGTCGATAAAATCATGGACATTGTCGCGTCCGACCGTCATGTAAGCACTGTTTCGATTGCCCAAGAGCTAAACATTGCACAAAAATCCGTGTGGAACCATTTGCATAAGGCTGGATACAAAAAGAAGCTTGATGTATGGGTGCCACACGAGTTAACGCAAAAAAACCTCATGGACCGAATTTGCATCTGCGAATCGCTGCTGAATCGCAACAAAAGCGACCCATTTCTGAAGCGGTTGGTGACTGGTGATGAAAAGTGGATCACTTACGACAACGTCACGCGAAAACGGTCGTGGTCGAAGCGCGGTGCGCCGGCGCAAACGGTGCCCAAGCCAGGATTGACGGCCAGGAAGGTTTTGCTGTGTGTTTGGTGGGATTGGCAGGGAATTATCTACTATGAGCTGCTCCCCCACGGCCAAACCCTTAACTCGGAACTATACTGTCAACAATTGGACCGTCTGAAGGCAGCAATCGCCCAGAAGCGGCCAGCTTTGGCCAATAGGAGAGGGATTGTGTTCCACCAGGACAACGCCAGGCCACACACATCGATAGTGACTCGCCAGAAGCTCCGGGAGCTTGGTTGGGAGGTTCTTATGCATCCACCTTATAGTCCGGACCTGGCACCGAGTGATTACCATCTGTTCCTGTCCATGGCGAACACGTTTGCTGGTGAAAAATTCGCTTCAAGAGAGGCTTGTGTAAATCGACTGTCTCAATTTTTTTGCCAATAGGGACAAGGGCTTCTATGAGAGAGGCATCATGATATTACCTTCCAAATGGCAACACGTTATCGAGCAAAACGGCGCATATGTGACCTAAATCGGATCATTCTAACTATGGTAAGTCAAGCCTTCAATGTCATGCAAAAATAATGGATTACTTTTTACTACACCAGATATATGACCCAAAACTGTCATATTTTTTTAAGAAGAACTCTTGGACCTTATAGTGTGTCCATATACAAAATATGAGCATTTTGTATTACATGTATTTCGGATTATATATAAAAGATTACCTTTTTTTTATTATTTGTCAATGTCACTTGTGTCCCCCTGGCTTCTGGAGGCGACATATGTAGTGCGGCACATATTTGTCCCCAACTATACAATAGTTATAAAGAAATACAATAGGTTAGAACCTTACGTAATTGCAATTTGCTTCTAAAAAAATCTACCTCAAATTCAAATCATGTTCTGTACAGTAGTAATTTTTTAACTATAATATACACACATACAAAGGAAAGAGAAAAATGGCTGACCTTATTAACTAATCGTGCCTTCCCCTTCTTAGTGACTTTTTTCTGGTTGAACGAGCAATGACCGTTTAATAGTAGTTTTACTGTACCTGGTGCCTACTGTATTTTTATGCTGAATTGAAATATACTCCCAATATAATATCTGTAAGGTAAGCATTTGGGTTGAGTGAGTGACACGAAATTAATTAAAACTTAATTTCAATATATTTAAAAGCAAAAACTCGTAACTTAAAATGTAGGTGAATTGCTGCTGGAGTTTGCTTTACAATTATTTCTCTCTGAAGAGTGCTGTAATAGTCAGCCAACAAATTGCTACTCCAGTTGCCTTGGTTACCGTTTTTCTTTTCACGTTAGAAATTTCCTGATGACTCACTCACGTTTTCTGGGAATCAGAATTCAAGATACGAACTTTTAATGACCTATATTTCACTCCATTACTTGGTAAGACGCATCCTTTTCTTAGGATAGTTTTCGAACTTATGATTTCCAACAATGAATGTGCGAATACTTTTGAAATTTTCATCCAGCGTTATGATTATACGAACTTCATTCACCTCTGCTTCAAATCTATCTTCTCTTTAAACAATCTCCTTTCGAAAGCAGTACTTCTGATATGTTTGCACCACTAATCTGAGGAAACTTGCTATCAGAATTCAACGTCGTTAAATTACAAATATCGGCGTTTTTAGCAGTAACTATTTTTAGGGGGCAGGGCGGGAGTCTTATTTTAAGTACAGTTTGTCCGTGTGTCTATAATGCAGGGTAGCACGTCAACCAAAACAGGTGAAGAGGAAACTGGTTTCAGATTTAAGTTTAGTTGCTACGGTTTCTTTCGCTGTTTTTTGAACTGAGGATAAAACTGGGAGGTCTTTTTTTTTTTTCATTTGGTTAGCTCTCCCCCATTTAAAAAAATCACGGCTGTGGCTAAATGTAGGATGCTGAAGGTAAAAATAACTTCAGATTTTAAATAAGCGATTTCGATCTCCATTTATCTCGTCACTTTTAATTTGGTGACTGAAACTGACAAATCCTTTTCATTTGCTCCATTTAAATAATTCATCCTAGGTTTACTCTATGCATTTCACGGTACATTATCATTGGGTTCGGCTTATGTTTTATACTATAAAATAATTTCTGTTTGTTTTAAGTTATTATGTTAGGTATTTTTATTCTTAAGAAACATTTGTATTAAATATTATGAAAATAAAAATGGCATTATATCGTCCGAGGGATAAATTTTATGCATTATGTTATTTCAAATTATGTATTTCCTTGCATTATCATTAGACGTTTCTCGTCATTTTACCCCTCCAGTCAAAATTCGGGGGAAATGAATGGCTTTAGATGATCTGAAGTATGTTCTTCCATTAAAACAAGACACTGAAAATGTGATAATGTTTTCAAAGATTTATTTCGTGTTATAGATGAGACGTTTTCATTGTTAGCTAAAGTCCTTTATCATCATCATATTCAGCCATTTTCCATCCACTGCTGGATGAAGGCCTCTTCCATTTTTCACTAATCTCTGTCAGAAAATGCTTGATTTCATCTATGGATCTTACATTTGGACGTCTTTTGGGTTTTTTCTTCTCTCGGAGAACCTAGTGTAGAATATTTGTGGTCCATCTTCCAACTGTTCGTCTAGCTATGTGACCAGCCCATCTCAACTTCATCTTCTTCGCAGTCTTCATCACATCTTTTATACCTTTGTGTGAAAGCGTATACAGTCAATTTGTCTTCCTTTTATCTCCTACTTATTACTAACATGCATCTTTCCAATAATTTTTAACTCTTAATTTTCGAGTGATTTTTGTATTTAATGTCCACGTTTCACAGCCGTACAATTCAGTTTTAGAACTGAAGGAAGATGACATGGAATTTACACTTCTTTATTTATTTTTCCAATTTCTTCCTTTCCACAGTTATCCTCAGTTGGGAGAAATAGTAAGAATAAAAAGATAATTCGGAAAATTTCCTTTACAAGAATACTGTTGTTTATGACTATTGTCCGAACCACAAAGCAAAGGCGGTTCTAGGCCGGGGCCGGGGGCCCTGCCCCCCCTCCCCCCACAGTTTATTGCAGTGAAGATAAACTAATATCCTCAATTGTCTTGAAATATTTAGTATAATTAATATTTATTTTGCAAGAAGTTTAATGTTATCGATTCTTGAACATGAAATGAAGTGTACCATGATAAGCTTCTTCTATAAACATGGGTGGGGGAAGGAGTCACAGTGTATGTTAGAAACTGCATTTTGTCGAGCTTTAAACAATTTTCTAATTTCTTAGAACAAGTTTCAAGTAGTTATTTTATTGTTTTGTGGTTATGTAACACAGTATTTTTTGTTTTTAACACCTTTTAGAAGTCTTCATTATCAACAACGTTGTAACAAAGGGAAGACCACATCATCTAAAAATTTAATTTATTGCTTATAGGCAATGCGGTGTTATTTCGAAATTATACCACCAGTAGCTTATACCGAAAACGACAGAACGCTAATCGTTGTCCGACTTACTTCTTACTATAAAAATAATACAGGAAATTCTAGTCCGACCTACAAATAACAAGTTGAAATCTTTTTTTTTTTTTAATCATCTTATTTAGGTCTAAATTCGTGTTGAATTATACAATATATCCAGTGTGGTATTTATAGATTTTTAAGTGTGTGTGTGCAGAGGGAGGGACTCATAATGTCGTTTTATGTAGTGTAAAATCCAATCAAGGTCATTTTATCCAGTGTAAATTTGGCAGTTAACTATAAGTTTCCCTCTGTAAATTCCATAAATTCCATGCACTGATGAAAAATATTAAAATGTTCACTTTTTTGCTTCAACTAATTATTGTTTTCTTACGCTGAAAAAAAGTTTTAAACGTACATATTTCCTTCATAGATATACCTAAGGAGAATTAATATGCAATTTAAAAAAAATGACTGAAAATGACTAATGTGTATCACACCCACCCACACAAACAAACATTTGTTGTGTCATTGTCTGAGAAGAGCTTGCACTGAAAAACGCATTGGAACGAATGGTGGGAAGGCAAAAGAGGAGAGAAAGAGAATGTAAATTATGGACAGCAGGACAGCATCAACATAGAAACATTGCAACGTTGAGAGCTCCCCCCCCCCTCCAGTATTTTTCCTCTAGAACCGCCACTGCCACAAAGTAACATTATTATGCTTCTACGCCGTTGAATCATTGATCATTAAAAGCAATATTATTCTTTTTCTTGCCGCTTCTTTTGTTGCAAGGGACGAGCACATTCGTATATTGTTCGTAATGTTGAAATATGATAGATTTTCACAACAGAATCCAGTTAATTACATAGGATACATAAAATAAGTATACTTGTAAGTTATATACTAAACTCAAATTACCATCTCCCCCGCCCCACACTTCTATTCCTCCCCCCTCCTCAATTCGAACACTGTTATATCACAGGTAAGATGCATTGATTACAGACTTATGCCTGAAACACACTGGTAGCATTCTTTCCAAAATAAAGTTTGGTCTTTCAAACGATCTCCATATCATTTTAGATCTATTTATTTCCTCAGTCCATGTTAACAGTTTCCCACTTATCAACTATGCCAATTTTCTATTCAGTAAATCTTCCTTTCTTTTCACTATTTTTGTTGTACATTGTTTTACTTAATTTAAGTCCCATTTTCAAAGTCTCATTTCTTTCACAGTATTTTCGCGGAAATCGCTTGCACCCTCCATCGAATACAAGTTACAATTGAGTCTCTCTTCTTTTTCTTCTCGTGAATCATCACATGTAAGTAAAAGGAACGCTTGAGAACAAGGAGAAAAAAAAACTCAGATTGTTTGAAAATAGTTTCTCCATGAACCATTTATGTTATGAGTTATGACGTCAGCTTCACAAAACTGGTGTCCGCATACAAAATCCAAATAATGCTCTTAACTTGATTAGAGAACCTGACATCATCTTAATATATATTTGTAGAAAACTTTACGTATAATAAACAAATCATATTTATAATCCAAACGGCCTAATATGAATATCGTATCCGCTGCGGTGGACATAGAGTAGGGGTCAGAAGTCAATTCCGGAATTCGGAATTACGTGGATTCCAGAGTTTTCCGGAATTCCGATATTCCGACATTCCCGAATTTCGAAAAGTCGGAATTCCAGAATTACAAAAGTCGCGGTTGTTCAAGGCTAAAGCGCTCATCTCTTGCGCTTGGGGGTCTTGTTGATCTGTATGTTGGCGGTGAACTATTCTTTTTTTAACATTTGGTAATGATGCCCGACATTCCAGAATTCTGATTTCCAAAATTTCTTGAATATCAAACATTGGCATTCCGATTCCGGAATTCTTATTTCGGAGATCCGAACACCCCTTACGTAGAGGCCAGGGTTTTCGCCAGGATTCTCAGTTTCGGGATGTAAAGTCAAAATTGGGAGGGTGGAAGCGAAATTTGTACGGTTTCTATCGATTTTTTTCAGTAAAAATTTTAAAGTTTGGTGGTGTTGTCGAGACTTTGGGGGTAAACACCCCCAGAGGGGGATCTGGCGGAATAACTGATAGAGGGCCTCAGTGCGAGTATCTTCCAAATCGGTCGTTCTGACTAGTTTCAGAGTTTTCTGCAGTCCTAGCAGGAAAATAAAGAATCAGTACCTTTCAATAAAGCTTGAACATAATTATTCCTTTCTCCATCCCTTTTCTATTATGGCGTACTTACCGAAGGAAGCAATCTATCATGACTTACAAAGTAATATTAAGGCCTGGTGGATTATTATCTTTATAAGAGCCTAGAAATATAAATTATTTTTTATTCCTACGCACTGAAACAAAATAAATAAGAAAAATTAGGAATAAACACACGTTGACACATAGGCCTACGTGTCGGCCGAGCGGTCTGCGACGGTAGGCCATCGGTTCGAAGGTCCCGGGTTCGAGTCCCGGTATGGGTGTGTATTTTAACAGCTAAAGGCGAATCGTGACGGGCCGAAGTCAAATGTTACTAGACTGGCCGATATAAAAATAAAGTTTACCAAAGTTTTACATAGGCCTATACGTGTATGAAGCAAATAAAGACAAAGGTACTTCAGAATATTGTTTCACTTAGAATGTAGTTGAAATGCTTTTATAGTTTGTTTTCAGTTCTGTTTAGTAATGCACAGGTTGAAGAGAATTTCAAGAGTTCATTTTGTCGAAAGTTTATTTTCTCTCTCTCTATTGTTTTAAGCTTTGCCGTATTGCACGTCGAGAACGTAAGAAAGGTAACCTTCATACCTAAGGCATCAATTATATCTCTATGCTAATGTTCTCTCTTCACATTGAATGATTGTTGCGTTCATACATTTCTTTCTTTGCCGATAATTACAGGATCTCTGGAATTATCCTGAAAGGTAACAATCAGATAGCAGTGAGAAATCAACATAAGATAAAAATAATCTCTAGTCAGGTAAATAAGATTCCACTGCAGTAATTACAAATGGGAGCTGTGTATATAGACTTCCTTTTTCTGTTGTATAGTATTATAAATGTTTCTGATATCTTTTCTTATGTCTAAGAAATTATCTTTAGGTTGTTATCCTCTCCTGGTATAGTTATCCTTCCGATACCTAAGGCCTCAGGGTCGCCGAGAGGTTAGCGCGCTCGCTTTCCTTGCGCGTGGTTCCGGGTGTAATTCCTCTAGGGTTCACTTAACGGAGTAGATCGGAGCTCACTTTACCAAGAAAACTGTAGGTCACGTCCTTAGAAGCTCACCAGCTCGTTTACGACGTTAATAAGAATTCAATCAACCCGATATACCTAAGGATCGTGTTCGCAGATTACTAAGTTTTGTTAGTTCTGGTCTTGATTAGATATAAGAATATTTTGTGGGTATTGGCTCCTCTGCAAGTTAATCCTAATATTCTCCTTGACATACTATGTCCTGGAGCGGGATAGGACAAACCGTATTTCACTCTAAAGTTATTGCGTTACAGGAGGAAGTTACAGTAAGCGCCTTCTTAACCGTTCTGTTCCCTGGTGGAACGATGAACTCGAAGTAGCATGGCGACGGCGCAGTCGCGCTCTACGGGTGTTCAACCGATATTCTACAGCGGCAAATTTAAATGCGGTTCGTTAGTCACAAGCTTATATTCGACGTCTCATGAAACAAACTCGGCGTACATCCTTTCATGAATACGTATCTTCCATTAATTCACAAACGCCAATCCGAGACGTGTGGGAACGGGTCAGACGTTTGCAAGGCATTGAGCCATTGACTGTTCTGAAGCACAAGCATGTCTTGCATACTGACCCAGAAGAGATTGCTAATCTTCTTGGAGTAGCCTTCGCAGCAATATCCAGCTCTCAGCACTATAGTGCTAATTTCGTAAACATTAAGCGTCAGGCAGAGATAATACCTCTACGCTTCCACTCTAATAATTTTGAACCCTATAATGTCTCTTTCACCGAGTGGGAACTTGAAACTGTCTTGCGGGATGTTAGAAACACATCCCCTGGACTGGATTATGTACATTATGAAATGCTGCGACACCTTCCCTCCCAAGGAAAGGTCTTCTTGCTAAATCTTTATAATCTGATCTGGAGGACTGATAGCTTCCCTACTAGTTGGCGAGAAGCTATTGTAATCCCCATTCTGAAACCTGACAAAGATAAACTAAACCCCACAAGTTACATTCCCATTGCTCTCACTAGCTGCGTATGCAAGCTATTTGACAGAATGATAAACCGACTCCTAATGTGGTACTTGGAGCATAACAACTTACTTTCTAATGATCAGTGCTTTCTTTTAATCACCAATATCGATCAACTGTCGACCATGTTGTGAAGTTAGAGTCTATTGTTCAGAATGCATTTCTCCGTAATGAACACGTTCTTACTGTGTTCTTCGATTTAGAGAAGGCCTATGATACCACCTGGAGATATGGCATATTACGCCAGCTTAATGTCTGAGGCATTAGAGGCCACATGGCCCATTTTATATCAAATTTCTTACGTTATCGTTATTTTCGTGTCCGTGTTAGTGATCGTTTCTCAAAGCGTTATTTACAGGAGAATGGCGTACCTCAAGGGAGTGTGCTGAGCGTAACACTGTTCGCTATTGCAGTGAATAGTGTTATGGCTTGTATTCGTCCTCATGTTCAAGGTCTTTTATATGTTGACAACTTGACAATTGTCTATAAATCTGCGAATATCAATCTCGCATCTAGACAGATCCAGATGACGTTTTGTCTGGTCACACCAGACTTGCTTTCGTTTTTCACCTACGAAGACAGTCTGTGTACACTTCTGCCGTAAACGAAATTGTTTTGTTGACCCAGATCTCTTTCTTGGAGACAGACAACTGCAGTTCGTCGAGGAGGTATGATATCATGGTCTGATCATGGATAGTAAGTTAAATTGGCGTAGCCACCTTCGCCAAATTAAAATTTCCTGTACCAGAGCTCTGAATTTGTTACGTGTTTTAAGTCATTCCACTTGGGGTACTGATCGTACAACCTTGTTGCGCCTTTATCGCGTACTCATTTTATCGAAACTTCATTATGGTTGTAACGCATATTCCTCTGCACGCTTTTCTGCTTTACATACACTTGATAGAGTCCATCAAGCTGGAATCCGACTTTCCACTGGCGCATATCGCACAAGTCCTGTCACCAGTCTTTGTGTTGATGCCGCTGAACCACCGCTCGAGATTCATAGGATGTGTACCATGTGCTGAGTTATCTTGCTAAGATATCATCTTTAGCAGGCCACCCAGCACATAACTTAGTCGTATACCCAGTCCAACGAGCCCTATATGAACGCCGTGGTCACGCTACCCGACCACTTGGCATCCGAGCATCAGAGTTGTTGGAGAATCTGAATGCAGACCGCCCAACTGTCTGCCCTGTCCGTTTTAGTGTCCGTCCCCAGTGGACCCTAGTCCACCCACGGATTGATATCTCTTTATCCAGTCTAAAGAAATCGGAGACATCCATGATGGAATTCCAGCAACGTTTTCGTGCGTTGCAGAGTCAGTACGCACGTTTTATCTGTGTTTTTACCGATGGGTCCAAATCAGATGAATCTGTTAGATGCTCGTTTGTTGTAGATGGGGAAGCCCGCCAATTTTGTCTTAATCCCAAAGCCAGTATTTTTACTGCTGAGCTATATGCTCTTTTAAAGGCTTTGGATTTTAGTCTTGTTTGTGGTTTCAACCGCATCCTTGTTTGTACAGATTCAAAGAGTGTTGTTCAAAGCCTCGACAATATGTATTCTAAACATCCGCTCGTGCAAGATATCCTATGTTAGGGTTGTCACCTGTCCCGTATAATACGGGATGTCCCTTATTTTAGGTGAAATTTACGGGTCCCGTATTATCAGTGGTTGTCCCGTATTACAAGTAGTAAAGTCACACATACGTTTTCAAAATTTCAATAATTTTAACGAATACTTAGTAATGGACTTTTTTCAAACTGTTTATTACACAGACTGGCGGGCAGACTATGTTCACATTCCCAGGCCCCAAGTTGAAACCTGGGGTGAGGATATAATACTCGTTACTTCTGTTTGCTCTAGATCAGCGTTTCTCAACCTTTTTCATCCCGCAAGCCCCTTTCACCATGCCTTCTAGCCAGCGACACCCTTTCACCATGTTTTGTAGCCGGTGACCTACAATTATTTTATTTTGTGTAATATTTGCTTTTCAACATATAACAGTTTATTTTCTGTATTTATAGTAAATATCCTAATTATATTATCCAAAACTATTCAGTAAACGACATTATCTTCATTAATTATTTAACCCACCAAGCAAAATAAAATACTTTCTTTGATATTTATTAGTGTTAACCTACAAAACCCTAGCTAAAATTATTTTTTCGCCCTCCCTCGCTACACCCAGGTTGAGAAACCCTGCTCTAGATAACAAACTACAAAAAATAGCTGTGTTACACTTTGTCGGTGTCTCAGAGGGATCATCAACTTTTATGTTAAATCGACACAGTTTGTTGTGTGATTTCGGTGAATCAACACTGTGCATGACAATCTTTATTAAGTTGAATCACTGAAATCAACACAGATTGTTGTGTTGATTCAACACAAAAAATGGTGGTCACGCAAGAACATCGACAAATGTTGAATTAAAACAGGCCTTTTTTTTTTGTCTGCAGTGCAGATACCAACCCCAATTGTGCATATGAAATTGAAATAAGAATTTTCCGCCCGCCAATGTTTTTGGTGTGTAATCATTCGCAAGCAAAACGTTTTTTGTGTGTTCTTGATTATTATGGAGGGTTTAAATTGTGTGGGTAGTCATTTAGTAGTACAGGGCAAAAGTAGTTAATTTCATTTTAAGCTATTTTAGATTTGTCCCGTATTTTTTGGTATTATCCCATATTTTTTGCCAAGTGTCCCGTAATTTATTCATCAAAAGGTGGCAACCCTATCCTATGTAAGACACACGCCATCTGCTCTGCCGGTGGTGAGATTGTCTTTTCCTGGATACCAAGTCATGTTGGTATCCATGGTAATGAATTGGAAGACCAAGCTGAACGTGAGGCCTCTTTAGGAGCTAACATTGATATCCAACATGTCCCATTTCAGGATCTATTATAGACAGGTTACGCGGAATGAATGGCAGCGACGATGGAATGACGTTGCTGTTAATAAATTGAAACAAATTAAGGTAACTAACTGTTGCTCCATGGAAATCTTCTTGCCGAGATAGTAGGCGTTAGGAAGTACTTTTATGTCATCTACGTATATGGCACAGTCGCATGACTCATGGATATCTGTTGCGACGTTTGGACCCTCCGCATTGTAGAGAATGCAATGGAATTTTAAGTATTCGTCACGTCCTTTTAGATTGTCCAGGATATAATCATCTCAGACAACGTTATAACATCCCCAATGACATTGCGTCATTGTTAGGGGATGAATCAGCTATATTGCGAAGAGTTCTTATGTTTGTTCAAGAGACAGGTTTTTCTCCGTCTATTTGAGATTATTGTGTTGGTTAGCTGTTAGGTTTCATGTAGTATTATTATTTTATTTTTGTGAAGGTCCATTTACAGCCTTCACGTTTTTAATTTATGCTAAAGACTCTTACATCTTTAGTTTTTACCACTATTTTATTTTTCTGAAGACACTTTACCTCTTCAGCTTTTATATGATTTTATACTTTATAGTTAATTAACAGCTATGTTTAGACGTGACAAAGATAAGGGGCTTCCCCCGTATCGGGAAGGGCGTAAGCCATAGTGCAGTTACCGCCCATACAATTCATTTTATCTTTATCTTATCGGTAACGTCGCGGACGCTTCTCAGTTACACCAGACGGATTCCGAATGATACTTCAACAAAGATCCTACCCAATAACTTTTCCCTGTCGTTCGCTTTCCTGGAAAAGTATTCGTCGAGAAACGTCATCCCTCAGACGTGACGGATTAGATCATATCTAGTCACTTAAGTATATTTTTGTTTTGCGAGAGATTGAGGTTTTTAGTGTCCCCACAATGAACGCACCCTTACACATTACTTTACTCACACTTGTGAACAGAAAGGCTAATAATAGAGCTTCTGCAGATATGTGTACAAACGATAAAATAAAACATTTTCACCTACTATGTAATTGTTGAAACGCATCATTTCACAAATGACTATGTTTGACAGTTCATATCTCAATACTACAGTGTTTATCGGGGTTTATCTCTATAGTTTTTCATGTTATAGTTCAAAGACCATGACCGATATACAATCACTTCCGTTTTGGGGCTGAAACATTGCGAAGATAAACGATGGGAAGTTCCTGTTAAATTTATTATATTAAAGATATTTAATGGAATTGTTTAATGAAATTCTAGAATTTAATTTTGAATTTATTTATGAATATGACCTTTAGGCATCTAATGCTCATGCTGGGATAGGACGAAGGAAAACATGTTAGAAGGTAGTCGGATAGGGCTTAGTATGTAGGTACCATCCCGACATTTTCCTGGTGTGACTAGGGAAAAACTGGAAAAACCTCAGTCAGCATGGGCGGCTACTGGTATCGTTCCAGGACCTTCCGATTGTGAAGCTAACGCTATACCAACTGAGTTACGGGCGCTCGGTATGAAATTTGAGACTTTGAGAATACTGTCGAACTTCAGTTGGTACAGTGTCGACTACACATTCCGAAGGTCGTCGGGTCGCGCCCAGAGGTCTCCCGTCCTGTCTGAAATTATTCCTAGTTTTCTTCTATCGCATCAGCAAATGCTGGGATGGTACCTTGAATTAGACAGGACCGAATTCTTCCCTGTAGTATTTATGTAAAATGGTGTGTGAAGTGTGGAGCTTCTTAAATAAATTAAATAAAAGCATTAGTGCCTTGTCTTCCAGTCATATTGTTAAGTTTTATCATGAAATACGCAACAATTGGATTAAAACCAAACAAATGGAAGATTTCTACGCGGTAAATTGTTGAAATAATGCTATAAAAATAAAATATTTTCCTTGCGGAGGGTTTGCGCCCTTCCCGCGCAACCTCTCAAAATCCGCCCCTGGCTCAGGATCCACAATTTATCAGACCGTGTTCAAGCTGCTGGGGCTACAACCTTTCCTTTTGGTATTTTTGTCCTTGTGAAGTTGATGAACATATCACTTCCGAATTGTTACTATCATATTTTCAACACTTTCGAATCCCATGAGAATGTGCTATTTCTCGCCAAAACTTTTCTTTACAGTATTTTGTGCGTGCTAAACTTTCAGCAAACTTAACGACCGCGTTTCGTTGACTTGACAACCAACTTCATCAGATAGGTTATGATGTAGATGTTTAATATTCAAGTGTTGTTTCTTAAGCTGAATATAAACTGTAAATTATCCTCTTTGTTGAAATTTAGATCGCGTACAGATATACAGATATGTCAACAGATTAAAAAAAAAAATATATTTTTGTATACATATTTTGGAAATAATTTAAAACAAACACAAATAAGTTTATAGCTTACACTTGGGGTCAATCCGATGACAACATACCAACGCTAGCTTTTTTTTTTACAGATTGAGTTCAGATGGTAAGAAGATGCTGTAAGGAAAAGCAGTAGCGTCACGAGATTGCAAACGATCGTGTAAATGGAGATCGTTGAATTTCAACCTTAAGTAGGCTACGTTTCTATTAGGGTGACCATTCGGGAATGGTTAGAAAGCCGGACACTTCGTTGGGATTATTAAATGATAAGTTGCTTAACAAATTCGTATAAAAGCTGTAATTAGAACCGTAATTAATACGAATCATCAGAGTAATAAGTTATGCAATTAGTTTCTAAACAGCCTATAACAAATCCATCAGCAATATTGGTCCAATACGTTGAATTGAATTGAATTTATATTTATGGTCTTTAGGCATCTCAGGCTCAGGTTCGGATAGAGTGGAAAGTGGATGTTGGAAGATAGTCGACCAGGGCCTAGCTTGTAGGTAACATCACCAGTCAGAATGGGCGGACAGTGGGATCGTTTCCAGGACCTTCCCATTGGTAAGGCTACTTACACATTATCCGGCAAGCTTCCGATTTGTCTGACAGACATTTTGTCTGAAGAAAACCTGAAGCACTTCAGGTTTTCATCCGATCCGGTTTGGAAATCTTTTTCTCGCCATGTTTACTCAATGAACAATGGAAGGATTTCGCGCGAAGAAGGCGTATGGAGAGGAAGGGAAGAGGAAGACAGAAAGAAAGACAAAAAGAAACATAGTGTTGCTATCTCTCTCTTACATGCAGTGCGTTCCATAACTCCTGTTACCTTTTCCTTTTCAAGTTTGGGAAGAATCAATGTTTTTCGCTGTAATTTTGCTAGCACGTGACGGAGATAGGTATGTAAAACTTGAATACGGTTAATTAGAGAAATATTGGGCCAACGTTTCATTGTCTACCGTAGCGAAAACTGTGAAAGTGATTTTCTGCTTATGGAAAACAATGTTAAGGCTGAATTAAAACGAAAAAGGAGGGAAACCCACTCTAATTTCAAAAAATGAGAAAATCGCTTTCGCAGTTTTCGAAAGAGAATGCAACGTTGGTCCAATCAGGGCCGGATTTATGCATAGGCCCATCAGGCCCGGGCCTAGGGGCGCAACTTTCTCAGGGGCGCACTTTAAAAGGAAAAAATATAATTTGCTATTTAAAACACGAGACGAAAACAATGTTTAAGAAAAATCATTAAGAGAGAGCGCCAAACACTGTCCTCTTTGAACCGCCTGACCCCGTCGTAAATAACTGACTTCAGGTAATTTAAAGTCATGATAATTTACATTAGAAATAGTAGAGCAAAGATTACAGTCTATTTTAGGAACATTATTTATTCGTATTTTAATCTCTGTACAGACCAACAATAATTATTATACTCTTTTCTTTAGTTCACAATGGTTCCTGGTGTCCTCAAATCTTCCAACGTTAATTTAACTCATTTCCCTATCTCATGCAATGATGAAATTTTGCACAGTGACGTAAGTCCGGTGACAACACAATATGCCATTGTTACTTTCATATATTTCTATAATTTGAAAGCATATTCAATTATTTTTTTAATCTTAGTCATAAATACTAGCCTGCAACGATTTGGCGTTTGACTGATTGCAGAACACTTTAGGATTTGGGTAAAAAATTAATAAAATAACTTTTAAAGACAAACTTTTCTTAAACAATTCGTACTAAAAGTAAAATTAAGAATTTTGTTTATGTATGACTTTAAAAAAAACATAGGACGCACCAATTGAAGAATTTATAAAGTGACTGTATATGAGAGAGCGTCTCATGCTTTTCTTTTTAGTCATGCATAAACATTTTTTTTTAACTTTTTAGTAGGAATTGTTTAAGAAAAGTATGTCTTTAATTTTTATTTTTTTATTTTTTAAGTCGATGTTACATATAGGGCGTCGCTGTCATTGATACCTCTGCTAATGGGCAAGAGATATTTTGTGTTAAGTATGCATGAAGGCGTAATTTACGCCAGTTTTTGTATGAAGAAAACTAAAGTGTCTTTTCGGGTCCGCAATGAACCGTTCGTTGGAATCCGGCTCCCAATCATCCTGACTGGCATTTCCCTTTAGTTTCCTTCAGTTTCACTAGACAAACGTCAGAATGGTAGTATACCTTAGCTAAGATACTGGCCGCAATACCCTATCCTGATCTGATCCAAAGATGGATTTAAAGACATTACAAATTTTAAAGATATCTTAATGTGTCTCTTATGACAGAAGAAACATTTCCTCCCTAACTTGACTTTATATCTTCAGGAGATGAATATTTCCGGAAACGGTGTTTAAAATTCAAAGAACTGCCCACGTATTCAACGAAGCTAATGAGTTTGTAGTGTCGCTTTTGTCCATTCCTAGAGATTTATTTAACTTTGAACTCGCTAGTTCTTAGGGGCGACGTATTGGGTGGACCGATATACTTACTAACAGATACCGGTACATAGCACGATTCAATTCTGTAAATTTACGTTTCTTTTTTCCTACATAAAGAGAAGCGGAAAAGAGAATTAATCAATAAATGCTAAATAGCGAGGAAAAAATATGATGACTTTACCATTCTTTAATTTACTTTAAAATGTTTTTGTATGTCCTTATTTGATATAAGTGTTTGGTGTGTTTTGTGTTTTTTAATGTAATTGTATTTTTTAGATTTTTTAAACTTTATAAATGTATTTAGGAAATTTTAGTGTTTTGTATTGTGATAGGAATTGTTAATTTTTAGAGTTTTTCTTCTTAAAAACTTTATAAAGGTATTTAGGAAATTTTAGAGTTGTAATTGTTAAAATTGTTAAAATTGTAAATCTATCACGAAACTGCAATGTGCCATTTGTGAATCCAAAAGAAGAATCCAAAAATGGCTGAAGCTAGGATTCTTCGTAAAGCTGCATAAAAGTCGTGAACGAAATGTAATAACAATATTTTAAATAATAAAATTGAAAAATAGTTTGTATTACATTCTTGTTCAGTGTAATTAACATATTTTCAACAACTAGCTTACAATAATTTAATTAAAATTGCTCATTGTATTTACTGAAAATATTTATTCTTATAATATTATTTAAACGTATTTTGTAAATAACCACATTACCAGAGTTAAATAATTAATATCTGGTTATTATTATTAATGGCTAGAAGACGGAGAAGAGCCATTTGCCATCATGTGAGGGTAGGAAGGGGAAAATGACGAAAGTGGTGAGGGCGGAGGGGCGTGGAAGTCATGGGCCTAGGGCGCCAAGACGTATAAATCCGGCCCTGGGTCCATTGTATCTGTAATTAATCTTATTCAATTTTGCATACTCATCCACCCACCCCTTCCTCACGTGCTAGCAAAATTACTGAGAAAAGCATGGATTCATTCTATTCCAAAATTGAAAAGAAAAGAAGGAACATGAGTTATGGAACACCCTCTCTCCCTTTCCTCATCAACACAACATAATTCGCATGCTTCCGACATATCGGACTTAAACCTGAAAACGGAATTCACTCTTTGGGTTAAAGCAATCGTTGCACTTCTTTGCAATCGTTGCACTGTCTATCGTAAACAAATGACTTTGCGATACTGAGAGAATTCTTTTTGTATGCTGTTGTCCACATAAGATTTTGTTTACAAGTCTGGCTTTTTTTTTATCTTCCATGAGATCGGGTTACAGCTTATGTGCAGTCCTCAATATTCAATGAATCATGCTGTTTGGCTACCCAATAATTCTTTTGCACAAGCGGAAAAAGGAAGTCTTGTGACAAAAGTTGAAACAAGAAGCAAGAATGAGGGTCTGGGGAGACAAGTACGGAAATCAACACTTGTAAGTTATATAACATTATACATCACATATAAACTGTTAATATTTCTACGTACACCACAATGGATATTTAATTCTCTTTTAATAATAGGAAAGTTTATGGTATTTAAGGAAGAAAATTAACAGTAAAACAGTAGTAATGCAAAGAAACAAGAGATTTAATTATAAAACAGTGGGATGGAAAAACTGAAACCGACCCGACATTGTCTGATACAAACCTGAAGGTATGCATGCGCGCATTGCTTTTGCATTGCCACTGTAACAAGATCCTCCTTGAGACAATCGGGAAACCCAGTGGTTGTCTTCAGGCAGCTGTCCGGCAAAGAACCTGAAGAACTCTTTGTCTGAACGTGTACAAAGCTCCATTTAAAGCAATGCTCCAGTACTTTCCCGATTTCCTTCATGCAAAAAAGTCTTCCGGCATTCTGAAGCAAATCGGACCGTGTGCAAGGAGGTAAGGCAACGATTTACCAACTGAGATAAAGCCGCTCGGTATCATTTCCCTATAATTACTACCGTACTTTACGTTGGTAGTTAAATTCTATCTAGAATGTACTCACAAATAAAACATTTTTATCTTATTGCTGATATTTCCCTCCTCGAGCCTCAGTTTCTCCTTGTAAGTTAAAGCAAAGTTGGAGTTCAGACTTTTCTTTTGGGCTAGCCACTGGCACGGCTTGCCGAATAAATGCTCTAGAATTCAGCCATAGGTTCGGACTTAAGTATGGAAATATCAAGTGAATTTAGGAGTTTTCCGCCACATTAAGATATTTTGGGAAGCCATCTACCGGTTAAAAATTTACTATCATGAAATTTACTAAAATTGATTAATAGTAAAGAAATTGTGAAAATATCTGAGATTGAAACCATCATAACGGTGGTAAGTTAAATACAGGCTAACCTCGTTAATCCGAACCCACGGTACTCCGAACGCCGCGCTACTCCGAACGGCCTTCAGTCGTCGTCTGTACATACGTATTGTTAGTTTTAGATTTTCATGTCACAACAATGCAACCGTAAGCTTGGGATGAGACTTCTCAAGGGAACATTGTAAGCTCTTGGACTAAACTTTGGTCTGTTCCCCAAAGACCGCCAAACGAAAATTCATCAGATCCTTCCTTTGTGTCTGACATTGTTCATGTTCTCCAAGTTGTTCATAAGCAGACAGATGACCTTATCTCGGAAGGAAATGTTACTGAGTGGCTAAATGAAGAGGTAGGCTTAGGAAATGAACACTTATCTGATGCTGAAATTATTCAACGTGTACGAGAAGAAGCAGAGAGCGATGATGAAGAAAACAATGTAGAAGAAGAACCAACTCAAAGTGTAAAACATGCAGAGGCGATGCAAGCTTTCAACACCTGTTTGGTGTGGGCAGATGAAAACGATATTCCAGTGCACCAGATCCTAACCCTTCGTCAACTGCGTGAAGACGTGTTTCGTAAGTCCATCAAAAAAGGCAGGTCAGAAAACGATTAAAGACCTTTTCAAATGACTTTTTTACATAAAGTTACAGTACTGTATTTAAAGAACAGTAACATACAAAGTTTCATTTTGTAGTAGAGTAGGTCTTTATTGTGTAATTGTTCAATTTATTGTACGTACGTACAAACTGTCAGTAAATTGGTTTTCTAGCGAATTACTGTATACGTAATTTATTTTAAGCTTGTTTAGGGCGTTTCTTTAGCATTCCTTAGTAATCCAAACTTTTTAGTAATCCGAACAGCTCGAGCAAACAAATATTCGGATTAACGAGATTGGCCTGTATTTTTAAAAGAGGCAAATAAGAGCAGGACAATTCAGCGTCCTGCTTGATTGCTAAGACGGACACAGGACATCACTATGCAAAGCAGGACTATCCAGCCAAAAGCAGGACAAATGGCCATCCTAGTTTGTATCAACATTCTTTTGTTTAGACGCCAGCGTCCGTTGAAAGCTGAGTGGATAAGTGCAAAAATAGTATACATTAACGTTTGACCGCTATTGTACCATACAAATTGAGTGCATGTTTTGCAGAGATACTAATAATCATGAAGACTGCATCTCTTGATAGCATCTCAGACACACAAACATTATTTTTTATAAAATATGTTGGCAACACTGAGAACTGGACTATTTAGGGACGGGAACACCCACGTACTATGTCGAATAAAGTTTATGCCAAGTTTGGTGCCGTTACGTATAACGATATCGAAGCAAATTGAAAACTTGAATTTTAAAGTGAGTTGGCAACACTGACAGCTGGGGTGCTTGGGAACAGGGACACCCACAGGGTTTTTCAATTACGTCGAAGAACGAAATGGAAGCAATTTGAGCAATTAATTAAAAAATTGGGTTGTCAACACTGATCAAGACGATTCCGGCGGTCCAGACCTTTTGAGCGACACTTCAATTACCACTGTGTGATTCCTTACATTTAATTTCTGGACGTGATAAACGGACTGAACAGGATCATAAAGTAAGGAAAGTTTATCGTTAACAGATTTAAGTAATGAAGGTATCCGAACCCAAATCTGAAGTTCAGTTTTTCTCTGCTTTGCTTGAGGCTCTTTTTGTTTACAGACGAACTGATGGGCAGACAGACAGACGGACAAACAAAGTGAAATTGAAAGAGTACTATTTTTTGTATTCGCTAAAAAGTAGTTGTTTTCAAACAAAAACGTTGATTATATTTACAATAAAAAATGAAAATAAAGCAGCCATTTGCCATCTTTAAAATGTTATGTAATGCAGAGTAACATCATCCATTTGCAAAGTGTGAACTTGTGACGGTATTGCATTACTAATGTTACTTTGTTGTTACGTAAGTTTCACTGCTGTAATGCCCACCGTGTTTCAAACTTCTGAAGGACTTCTTCTTCTGCCCCATGATGTCTTTCTGGTGGTGCTGGTAGAGTGTTAATTTTTGTCACAACTGTCTGAAGAAGAGACCACTCGTTCAAGTAAACATTCAGAAGATCACGTGATTCAGGTCACAAGGGCAGAGCAGCGTAAATGCTGGTTGGTAGCAGCTGTTGGTTAATCTTCCAAATATGCCTGTTGTACTGTAACTCAAGTGTTCTTTCCTCAACTGCAAAACTTTCCTCAGATCAGAATAATGTAATTAAAACAGCGAACAGTGTTTCTCTTTATCTTCTTATTAGCTAAAAAAAAAAAAACGGACGTATTTGAGAACCGAATTAAAGCAGTAAATCTACACTGCAAAATACAGGAAGTGCCTCTCATATTTTAAAAACATATTTAGCGCTCCTCAAATGACTGAAGTGTTGCACATTTCTTGCATAACGTTTCACTTCGTTTACCATATGAACACTTTGCTTGTAGTATATTGTATATACACTTTTTTGGTACACCTTTTCACACAAGTTAGTATCAACAAACTGTTTTGTTATCCAAAGAAAGAAGTCCACGTTCGTTAGCTGTGCGATTCTGCTAGCAATCGATAGCATCTCAGACACACAAACATTAATTTTATACAATAGGTTGGCAACACTGACAGCTAAATCTTGGGGACAGAGACCCACACTATTATTCAATTATGTCGAATACTGTGTATGCCAATTTTGGTGCAAATCGTGAGCTATTTGACGAACGGTCGTAAGTAACTTTTCATCAAAATTGAGATACGTCCATCATTATATGTATAGGCCATGCTTTTTTTTTTATTATTATTATTTTTAGATACACAATGGCACGCTGTACCGGCACTTTTTGACTCAATCACTTAAATTGTTAAAAATATATAAATACAGATATATAAATTTGTACTGAGTACCATTTGGAATGAGTAGTATTTTTTCTTTTAAAAAACGCTGTTTATCGGTACACATACTTTTATTTCGCGTAAGGTCATATGTCTGGGCCTTCCTTACCTATTCTCATAAACAGCGCATTTTCCGAAAGCGTGTATCCTGAAATTGTCTCAGGAATTATTTTTCTTTTTTACTTCCAAAAAAGTTTTTTTTTTATTAGATACGTTGACGAAATAATGTCCAACAGAATGGATAAATTTGAACAGTTGGTTCTTTTTTTTTTTTTTAAAAAAAAAAAAGTTGTCAACACTGATCCACTGCAACAATTAAAGACGGTTCCGGAGGATCCGAGCTAGTCTAGTCAAGACCTGTCCAACGACACCTCAATGATTTCTCTACATCTTGTGGTTCCTGAGATTTAAATTTTGGTCATGGACATGGAGTGGGGTTATAAAGTCCTTTTTTTTTATCAAGGAACCTAAAAGGTTTGCGGGAGCAGGGATTGAATCCTAGTCGCCTCGGTGACTGTCTGTTGCTTTAACCAACTAAGCTACAGACAGAAAATTTAATCCTATCAAAACTTTTTCCTCCGGGACGAAATATTTAAATGCATAGTGTGAGAAATGATTCCTATGGCCAATTGTCTCACATGGCCGCATAACGGAATGTAATATCTTACAATGGTATGCTCGGCTTATGAAACAATGCATCAAAACTATTTTTAAAAAAACTGAACATTTCGCCTGAAAGACAAATTTCAGTCCCTCTTATTAAAATGATATTGAACATTTGAAATTATGATCTTAGGGATTTCTTCTAGTAGATAATACGTTTCAATGGCAGCTACAGCCATCATTCGCAGTTAGAATTAAAACAAAATGCAGTTTATATATTTATTTTTTAATATATACATTAGATAATTGCATTATACAAATAAAATAATTATACATTAGATTAATAGTTCATCAAAGAACATAAAAGATAAGATTTCTGTCAACTCCAATAAAGCTGGCCGTGAAATGCATTTTATGAAGCAAGAAATAGCTTTTTGCATACCAAAAGTTCTTCATTTGTTTAAGAATAATTAATCTATTTTGTAAAACTCGCTAAAACGGAAAACAGCGCTATGTCAATGAAATACCTTTTTTTGTCAATGAAAAAACGATGATAGAGCTTTCTTACTTAAATTTCCTGGAAGAGCACTTTGATTTCTCAAAACGGCGAAAAAGAATGAACCACATTATGCAGATATTTGCATTGCTTGAGTGAACCCAGCAATTTAATATAGTATATGTGAATCATAATATACGTTTCGTCTGTTCGTATATCATATTATGCATTTCATACGCTCATTGTATGTACTAAGATGTTTCAATGTGATGCAATGAGAGAATGTAGTAATCTGTGAACCATTAGTTACGTTATGTTTTTGTTCTTTGGAAATAACAACTGGTTAGTTTGGAAGTTCAGAATGTTGACAAGATGAATATAGTCATTTTGCAATAATAGCAAGTAATTAATTAATTAAGGCATCTAAGACTCAGGCCGAGATAGGGGAGGGGGAAGGATTCGGGAAGAGGTCGGCCAGGGCCTACGTTGAAGGTGCCATCCCGGCATTTGCCTGGTGTGACTGAGGAAAAACCTCAGTCAGGATTGTCGGCCGCTGTGGTCGAACCAACGATCTCCCGAATGCAGTAGCGGCTCGTCAGAGGAAGTTGTTGAAATGTAACTTCACCTATACATTCACTAAATAAAATATATACATTTAAGAAATAATTATATAAAGTTATTCAGTGGAAACCGATGTAAAACTAGTCACAAAAAGAATGTAAGCATGAAGAAACTAGTCCCGCAAGATTGTCAGTACTCTTAGATCGAAAAGAAGAATTCAGCTAGCTTGAAAATCCAACATAATAGTTGATAAACGGCCATTAACCGAGTGTGTTTTGGTAGTACTTCATCAGAATTTGGGATCACGAGCCGCCACTGCCCGAATGCTTCGTAGCGCTCTACCACAGAAGTACGACGGCTCGGTTACCGTTCAATATTGATCAGATGTTTTCAGGGTATGATTGGACTAAGCATTCTTAGAATATGTTCAATTCGTGTGTTAATGACAAACTAAATTATTGTGAATATATTTAATACGTATTATTAAGATGGTCACATACTATTGGAACTTATTAGTTCGAGAATCGCATCTGCGAACTGTAAAGTAATTAATACTGTTGAGAAGCCATGTTAATGTTTACTTTGAATAAAATGCAATCAATGATAAATAATTCAGTGTTTGTTTTGGTTACTTTTGGATTACATTTGGAACTTTAATATATATTAATGATTTATCGCATTCTAACCTAACTAGCCTTTACTTCTTAAGTTGTTCCACCTCACATAATAAAGCAAACGAGGCGTGCGTTAGGTTACAATAAAAAAAAAAGTTAAAAGTACGAACAAGGAAACTGTCTCCGGTGGGACACGAAAATCAGCATGAAACCTCCACTGTACATTGATGATGTGTTAAAATGAACACTCCTATAGTACTATGTTTTGGAATTTTGCGGAACACGAGTTACAGGACTTCAAAGTTCTCGAAATTTTGTTCTGAACCCCTGATGGATAGGCAAAACTTCATACATATGTGTAGAAGTTATGCATTTCCCATTCACTTTTATATAAAAGCTTGCGTTGAAGATAATTTAAATGTTAGATTAAAGTTATTAAGTTGACGTGTTAATTAATTGTTCTAATCCCTTTCAAATGCGAATATTATATAAATGCAGGGTGATCCAAATGAAACTTCCCATCTCGTTAATTTCATAACCAATTGATTTTCAGGAGGAATCCCGACACTCGGCCCTTTTAATTTCAGGGGGAATGTGTCATCGTGGTCAAGCATTGCATGTTGTCCCATTTTCTTGTGTTCTTGTGACAAAAAATAAAATTTTCTTAAATGACAACATGGGTCAAGTGACATATCGTGACAATGGTCTTTAGGTTCTATTTACAAAAACATGTGATCATTTACTATTTCTTGGGAAACTTTGCGAGAAATTGCGTTTGAAACTCTCAAATATTATAAGACGAAACTTGGTAGGTGAGGTAATATTTATTACCTATTTAACGTTATGAGTGCTCAAACTGCCATCATTAGTACAAAAGAATTTCTGGAAAAATCACTATGATAAATTTAAACGTACTATCATATCTCATGTTTTGTGATTCAGTAGCATCAACCCTTGTGATGAATTTGTTAATGCCGCGAATTTCAGATCAGAGTTGGGCGTTGGGAACGAAAAGCACGTGGGTTCGAACCCCACTGCAAAACATTGTGCCTGAAAATTTTCAGAGTTTCTATGATTTTCACGAGACGAATTCTGAGTTAGTATCATAACTAAAGCCCTGCCAACTAACTTCCCAGCCTTACTAACGGAAGACACAACTCCAAGGGACGCCGTTCCTCAGACAAGTGATGGCAAAAATTACCGCTGTAACCCAGAAACAGGGCTGAAACTAATTCAATGTAATCTGTAATCACATGCTTTTGTAAATGGAACCTAAAGACCATTGACATGTTATGTCACTTGACCCATGTTGCCATTTAAGAAAATTTCACTTTTTGCCACTAGACTACAATAAAATAGGACAGCATGCAATGCTTGACCACGATGACACATTCCCCCTGAAATTAAAAGGGGTGTGTGTCGGGATTCCTCCTGGAAATATATTGGTTACGAAATTAACGGGATGGGAAGTTTCCTTTGGGCCACCCTGTATTTATATAATATTCGCATTTGGTATGGATCAGAGCAACTAACTAACACGTCAACTTCATCGATAACTTCAATCTAATATTTAAAATATCTTCAGGGCAACCTTTTATATGGGAAATGCATAATAACTTCCAGACATATACATCTATATGAAGTGTCACCTATCCTTCAGGCGTTCAGAACAACATTTCGCAAACTTTGAAGTAATGTAACTGGTATTCCGCAAAATTCCGAAACGTAGTAGGCTACTACAGGAGTATTCATTTGAACACATCACCAATGTGCTGGGGAAGGTTCATGCTAATTTTTATGTCCCATCGGAGACAGTTTCCTTGTAAGTAACACAGTGTAGAACTTACATTGCACATGACGTCAGAGTCAGAGAAAGTAAAGGCATTACTTTAGTTAGCTTCATCTGAACTGAACCGAGCCTCTTTCAGTTCATTGAAATATTATAATATATTGGCTCACATTGTTTACTAACAAAGATGGGGTTAGTTCTGGTTGAGTTACACAAATAGGGGAAAAGTTTAGGCTTTTTTTCAGTGAGAAAGTATTTGCATGGAAAGTTATTGAATTTGAATGGAAAATGATGTATTTTAACGGAACGCTTTCATTTCGGATAAAATCTGTTATCTTTTTAGATTGGATTCTAATTCTTTGTGAGTGTAATTTATTCTTTAAGCTTGAAAGAGCGGTTTGTCATCTTCATAGTGGTTCACAATGTATCATGGGTATTAGTCAAGTTTGCTATCCGCCATTTGTTACTGTGAAGGTTATCGAAAGCCATATTGTAAAATTAGTTACGTTTAATTAAAAATGGCAACAAAAGATTGTATAACTTTTCTTAGCGGCATATATATGAGCTCCTGCGTAGCCTAGTCGGTAGCGCGCTCGACTTCAGTACGAGCGGTCCCGGGTTCGATTCCCGATGGGGGCTCAAATATTTCGGTGTTGACCCAGCATCGTGAGGACAATTGGGGAGCTGCTGTGAATGAAAAACAGTGGCGATCACAGTGAGAGCTTCGGCTCTCCTCTCCCAACCCGTCTGGTCAGCGTGGGAGCAGTAGACCAACTCCTCCCTTCGGGGAGAGGCCTCATTCACTAGTGGATTGAATATGGCTGTGATTTATTATTATTATTATTATTATTATTATTATTATTATTATTATTATTATT
>JAGDQP010017868.1:0-37677 GCA_022664845.1 Lepisma saccharinum | reverse complement strand
ATTTGATATCTCCGTTTTGTCTATCTTCTCTGTTACTAGTAACACACTAATGAGTGTATTATAAAACTTTTAAGTCCATGACCTGTATCATATAATAAACATGATAATTTACTATGGACGGAGCAAGCACAGATTACAAATAGACAGACAAAACGGAGATATCAAATAGAAAAAAACCTTGGGTAACCTTTCACACGATTTTTGAGAAGGAAAAATGGAAACTGCATTGTGATGAAGACACATCTGTCATTTTCCACTGAATATTGAAGCATTGACTTGAACTATCACACTTAATTGTGCTCAGGCCGGTTAAGCCCTGCCTGGTCTCAGCACAGCCTGTTCACAGCCCGGCTCGTTTGTGACGGCTTGTTTGAGCCCGGCCCGAATTGGCAGAATTTGCAGGAATCTGATGTGAAGCTTCATTAAGTTCTGTTTGTTCGTTGACATCTTGACAACTTTCCCCGGAAGAATGAATTAAAGGAAATTCTCTTGAACGGAATAGTTGTCTGCATCCCTGTTCCTCGTGCTTCTTACCTTTGCATGGAGTTTAACAGTACTGAACCCACTGTGGCTAACATCAAACTTCGATTTGCAGAATGTGCAAAACGATGAACACTTGTCACCTGAAATGGCACACAGCCATTTTGCAAGATTTCAGATAGCTTTATCTGTTAATTCTTTATAAAAACTCTTTAAAATTAAGAATTCTTTTAAAGAACATTTACCAGGCATCTTCTCGGAAGATACCTATAAGATGAAAAAAAAAAAAAAATGCATTTACTTGGTGGGATTTTTATACATACATGCTATGCAAAAATAAATAAATAATAGTGACCACCCAGAAACTACATGTCTTGCACTATGTTGAGCTCAAGGAAACACAGAATACTGTCCATTCCAAACGAAAAATCTCAGAATGTGCGGTTTACCACAAAACCAAATGCAAAAGTTCCCTGTACTAATCACACAACACCCCAAATTCACAACTTAAAACTAATTACCAACGAATGTGATGTAAAGGCACAAAGACCTCTGGACTACTGGGGCTGAGTCCTCACGGGTTGCAAATAAAATCTACTTTTATTAATATGCTCTACTTTTATTGTTCTGATTAGTTTCGGTTTTGAAAAATTCTCTGCTTTTGTCCTTGTAGTGTTCTTGGAAATACTTTATGACAGTTTCTTATGGTTTTGGGGATTAAAGTGGTCATTGTTCGATCTCTGGAGCTTACGGTATTGAAGAACAAACTTGAGGGCTGATGACAAACAAGTATTTACCTAACTACACAAGTTGTCGCATATAAAAATTAGGTAATACTTATATTTTTCAAGTAGCAAGTAATTACTGCCCTTGTACTTTTTGTTAGAAGTATTCTTACTGATTTTGTAGTGTACGATTGTAGCAAAGCATAATGTTTTGAGTAATAACCCGTACATTTCATGATATGCAACGCTCTACTTTATCAATAATTTGCACTTGAAGGTAGATATGAGTCCTTACATCAGTAGCTCATGATTTGCGACACATATTTTGCTTGTCACTATTGCCAGAAGAGTAAATATCCACTGAAATAAATAGTAATTCCATCCACTTTGACATATTTCTCAGACATTTTGTACACTCGTTGAAACGTCGATACTGTATTGCTAATTTTGCAAATCTGATGCTCTTCTTAATTTCGTGAATTAATCCGTTTTATTTTGTTTGCATATTAATAAGAATGGAAATGAAAAAAAAAAAAAAAAAATCTTACTTCAATATCTGCTTCACTTCTAGCGATGCGACTGCTTGTTTTGTTTTGTACATAAATGGCAATACTTGCACTGAATATATTCAGTTATATCACCAGAACGAAACGAGATTTCTTACTTGAATTTCTTCACTTTTATAGAAAATGATTATGTATGTAATATTTTCTCATTGATTAGCAACAAACTAGTTGAAAGCTGATTTCGGAGTATCAACACATGAATAAACTGGCTAGATGCGTAGGTGGATTCGGCGATGCGATTTGCATCGCCACTGCACAATGATGCCAGTTGAAAAACTATCTCAGGAACGAATTTTAGGCGTGAATTTAAGACAATCTTGACGGCGAATTTCGGAGTTTTATAGAGCGAAATTTTCCAGTCTCTACTTATACTTGTACAGACGAATAATTCGCGGCTCGAAATCTAAATTTCGTGACTTTGTCTTGACTTTCATTACCATTTTCTGACTTGCTGAGTTTTTCGTGACTCGTGACCAATACATACTCTGTATTTTCTTGTGCATCAATATTCTTCATTCCCACAAAACTTTGGAATTTTTCCTAATCGGAGACCATAACTCCATACTCCAATAGGCCTGAGCCTTAAATGCCTGAAAGTCGCAAACAAAATTCAATTTCCATGTCCCAACAACAACCTTCCTTCTAACTTTAGCCAACCTAGCTCTCCCAAGCAACCACTTCACCTTCCAGAACAAACACTATCTTCAGATCCGACGCAGTTGCATGTCTTCCAACCTCGTTTATCTCCTACTCTGTAACCTATGTTCCGCCTTCTACGTTGGCGAAACCCAAACTAATCTAACATTCCGCATCAACAACCATCGCTACTCCTGCAAATCTCAACTTCCGCACCTCCCCATACCTGAACACACTTCCTATCACGGTTGCACCTTTGAAGAAACCTTTCGAATCAGAATTCTGAAAGTCCTGAACCCTGACTCGACTGCTACAGTTAGAAAGAGATGGGAGCAATCGTACAAACTCCATCCTTTCCGCCAACCATGAACCAGGCCTCAACTGCCTGTAACTCCCTGCAGCGCAGTGTCTTCTTCTTCTTCCTTTCCCTTCTTTGTTCCGTCTCTTGCTACAATTTTATTCTATTTTGCTATATTGTTTTTTTGTTCTCACCTTCACCTTTATTATTATTATTATTTCCCTACTCCCCTCTGATTCTTTACCCTCATATTTCTTCAGGAAGCCCCTTACCTGCTTTTAGTAACCTTCACACTTTCTTCTCCATTTGGTGTTTTCTCTGTCCCATCTAGTCATTTTCTCGCCTCCATAACATGACCACATTATCACCCAGCTTCGGTTGATAATATGATGTTTCCTTAACACCACTCCTGCACCTAACCGCTCTGTCTATTTTCTCTCCTAGCAGTTGAAAACGCTTTTGCGAAACGTACTGCTTTTCTATTGTGTTTGTGATGTTATTGTACATCTGTCTCAAGAATCTACCAAGTAAGTATCCTTTTTTTTTTCTACCTGTTTTACAATTATATATATATATATATATATATATATATATACACACACCTTGTATACTGTATAAATAAGATGGTAACATAGTCTTGGGGATGGCCTAACATCCCCTTTAAACAGGAAGTAACAAACGGTACAGCTGAAGTACTATCGAAACGATTACATGTGAAGAGCAAGGTTACTCTGTATAAAATGCTCATACGACCTTTACTAACCTACAGTCTCTTGATAATTTTTAATTTGAATATATTTCTGGCCATTAGGGAACTCTGGCTTAGGCCCGAATAGCGTTGGGAAAACGACAGTGAAAGTAAAGGCGAAGATCTTAAGGTAAGGTAGCATCCCGGCATTCACCTGGTGTAACTGAGGGGAAATCCTGGAAACTCTCAGTAAGGATGATCGGCTGCAAGTTTTCAACCCACGGTCCTACACAATCCAGATTCAAAGTCCATGGCTTCGCCACCTGGACTACAGGAGCTGTTTTTTTTAGTGTAGAACGTCACGTAAAATCACGGACGAATTTAAGCAAAATCACAGAAAATTCCCTGATTTTGTCATCTGTTTTGTATCTTCGACGCAATTTGGCATTTATAAGAATGCACGAGGTCCTAATTTCGCACCGTGCCAGGATAGAGCCGGCCGTGGGATGATGCCGCCTTAAACGTTGAGCGTCTGTGCAGCTCCAAAACACGCTTGTATGAAAATTATTTAGATGAACTTTTACTTTTTTCTTGTTTTGATGTGAGGAATCACGTCCAGAAATTTGTCGGTGTAGTTCATATACACTATATATATAAAAATATATACAATGGTAAAATAGGTGTAAAAAAAACAATACATACATAGTAGATACTTGAGACAGGTGTACAATAACTTCGCAAACACAATAGAAAAACCGTACGTTTCGCAAAAGCGTTTTCAACTGGTAGGAAAGAAAATGGATCGAGCGGACAGGTGCGGGACTGGTGTTAAGGAAACATAATGTTGTCAAGGTGGTAGAAACGGTCATTCCATATCACTTCATCCAAGGCATGTAACCCATCATCTCCGACCTGCATGAAATTTTGTGTGCTGATATAGTTTTTGACGCTGATTAGAAAGACGCAAATTTTATTCCAATCCATTAAGGGGTTCAGAAGTTCAAAATTTTGGCAAAATTGCTCAAAAACGTAATTTAGACATCAGTATGAAATAAAAAAAAAAAAGTTGGAACTTTCTTCATATTTATCCTAGTGACTTAATTTTTTTTTAATTGCTCAGGATTACAAGGCTATATTTTGAACTAAAATTTACACATCTGTGAGCAGTAGTTGATACTTAATGCTCTTTCTGTAAAAGATCATGGGTTGCTAGGCTCATTCTAGAGTTTTACCAATGGCCCAATCTTTAATTTTCATGAAGTTTGTTGTAGAGATAGCTGACAGGATATTCTTACACGATATTAAATTATGTGATGGAGAAACAAGGGGAAATGAAGTAAAAAAATCTGTTTAGTAATTAACCCAAAATATGTATAATATTATTAGAGAAAGTGTTTAGAGGCTATATAGGCCTAATGAGGAATTCAACTGACCATGAACTGACGTTTGTTTTACAATAAAATAAGCTGTACGAGCGTCACTAGGAAAGTTTTGAGATGTGTCCAACTAGAACGTAGAAAGTGATTTTTCTTTTTCGTCGTAAGGAACACTCCTCCGTTGTAAGTGGCCTCAACCAGTTTCACAATAATCACACCACTTGTTAGGAAGAGCAGGGTTGCCAAGTGGCTGCATTTGTCATCAGTTTAGCTTCAGCCATGGAGTTGGAAAGGAGAGATTTTCGAACAATGATTTAGTACGTCCAAAAAAAATTGTTTAAATGAATACTGCAGTCCCTTGAACGCTTGTCTCGTGCATTTGGGGACAGTGCACCATCACGTGCTACAGTTTTTCACTGGTTTGCAGAATTTAAACGGGGCTGGCCCTCGCTCGATGATGAGGGGCGAAGTGGGAGGCCGTCCACAGTTGTTAAGCCCCTCATACACGATTCAATACACATAGAATCAAATTCTTTAACAAGCAGCTGGATGAGTGCGTACACGATCCAACTGAAATAATCAAAGGGTTGTTGAAATTGTTTGCATGGTGCTCGTACCGATTCGGTAAGTTAAGCGGAAGTGTGAAATGAAAGTGAAGGAACCAAAGGTACAAGAGTAAATGTTCGGGCACATGGAATGAATGTTAAACATGATGTGCATCGCGTGTAATAAAAAAATAATAATTATCTGAATTTAACGCCTGCGGTTCCGTAGTTGGTAATGCCTCGAACATCGACCTTTTATTGCTTTATTCAAAACTTTCCAATTCTTATAAATTTTTAATTATTTCCGGTAACAGGCACATAAACATCTAGCGACAACTAACAACCAAAGTGAAAATCCATATTTTATTATTTCGTTAAATACGCACTCTAGTTGATCAAGATGGCGCCATGTGGAGGAATACTAATTGTGACACTTCGGATGACACGTATTTTTCCACAAGAGCACGGAAAGTATCTCGAGCGAGGGATAGCCAGCGAGGAAGGGTTAGTTAAAGTCAGGTTAGGTATTTTTTTATACGAGATAAACAGCACTCTTCGCCCTAAACCGCAAAGATATAGTTCCCACTTCACAGCAATAATTATTCACTTCTTTTAACGCCAATCTCATGTTTCCAAGTCACACAAATACTTCATTCCTCCTGTAAATTTTGGAGGAAAAAAAAAAACAAACCTTCGAAACTGCACACACTTTAACTAACCAGTCTTCGACGACAATATATGCTGGGTTTTTGTAGCAAAGTATGTTATTCATAACATGAAGTGATACCATTTAGTATTCCTACACATGGTGTCATACAGTAAAACCTCGATCAACTGTCACATTCTGTTACCGTCATCGTAAAAATGATTTCTTTTACTTAACAAGCTTTAAGTAAAAACAGATTTTGAATAATTTTTTTTTTTTTCAAAAAAAGAAGAAAGAAATAGTTTTCCCCGGCGATGGTTTGAAAGTGCTATAGCGTTTATAATGAAATTTCTGTTATTCGTCTATTCAGTTAACAGTCATAATTCCGATCCCGACGTTGACGATTAATGGAGGTTCCACTGTATTTGCATGTACTGAGTACATATTTACCAGGGGCACACTCGTAAGTTTTCCAGTACCAGAACGTTTCAATTTTTACCATACGTCATACCAATAACTGTGAAGTGAGGAATAGGCATAAAGGGGACCTTTTTTCTCCCAAAAGCAGTACCGGGATCGAGTTCCGCCGCGTTGCGGTACCAGTATACCACTGATATTTACGTTAATAATTATGAAATATGGCTATTCGTAATTCATTATGAATTGTTAGCTATCAGTAGGTGATTACCAAATATTTGTAACCGAATAAGTGGTATAAAACGAACATACGGCCAAATATTGTACAATAGCTGGTTGCTATATAACCTGCACCGCAGCCAGTACCAACGCTTTTTCTACAAGTCCTTCCAATCACTTTCGTATATACGAGGTCACTTCAAGAGAAATATTTGTTTTGTGCCAATTAATTATTTTTGGTGCATGAACATTTCCTTGAGATTGTTGGTGGGTTAGTGCAAAGCACGTGCACGAAGAATACATACACAAAGTTTGAAGGATAGATGGAGAAACTTTACTTTATGACCGGGAAATTCCGCCAGATATTGAGAGATGCGTACGCTCTATACAACTTTTTTTTTTGCTAATAAACATCGAAGATACTTCTATAAACACCTAGCTGTAGTGGGCCATACTAGAAGTGTTACGAAAAGCATGTGTCGTTATTGTTTCGCTAAATATGCACTCACGTTGATCAACTTAACAAACATGGCGGAATAGATTTATCTGCGTTCATTAGACAAGGTACATGCAGATTGTTGGGATGTGGAGGAATATTAATGGCGTGACGTCGTGTTATGAATAATACATGATTTGCTACAAAAATCATAGCCACAATGTTAAGTAAGTAGAGGAGGGTTAAAGAAGGTTAGATTTTTTCATTACACGCGATGTACGGTTTAATGTGCTCGCTCACCAAAGCGGAAGCAGTAAAGTAGTCCCAAGTAATTTTCACTACTTTACTCTAATTTAGCACTTCCATGACTCGAAACTTCGTTATATTTTAAGTTACAACACTTCCACACACGTTGGAAAATATTAAATTTTGGGAGCCGTAAAGTAAAGTGTACCCTGGTGGCTGATACTTCTACTTCTATGTTTAGCAGTTTTCAACTTCCGACATACAGTAAATAGAAACTCGACCTTTCCACATAAATTATGAACAACTAAATGTCACTTGAACTATTAACATCCTACTGCTTCAAAATACAATACAATACTTTATTGGGAAGTATAGTAGGTCCTATATCAATTTATATTGCAATAGTGATTGTACAAAAACTACAGAAGAAACATTAGGTACACTTTACCTCAGCAAGATGCGATAGGCCTACAATTTCCTGTAGATACTTTATTTTAATTTTCTAATCATATCTTCATTTCATATAATAAAAACAAGAGCTTTACACAATGTAACCCTGCTCAATGTCGATATTTTAATTTTAAGCGCTCCGGAAGCACAGTAGTCACTTGCTCAAGCCCAAGGGTAGATCACTGCGTTGAATTCAAGTAAAATAGGACAGGTTCTAAATAGGACTTATTCGATGAGAAGACTTGAATTCAAGAGATTTCCTGCGTGGAGTTCGTGACGTCATTTTGATCAAATTTCTTGTTCAACGAATTGTTCAAGCTTTATCGAATGGTGTATGAGGGGCTTTACGGAAGAAAACGTTGCTGCTGTGAAGAAGATGATCAGGGAAGATGCACGAGTGACCTACAGTTACATTGAGTGTGCCCATGGAATTAGTTCGCAGAGTGTTTTAAACATTATTCACAAACAACTGCGTGTGATGAAGGTTTCGTCACGTTGGGTGCCCCACAACTTGACAGATGCCCAGAAGCAAACTCGTGTGGAATGGTGCCAAGACATGCTATATAAATTTAACAATGGTGACTCTAGGAAGGTGTCAGATATAGTGGAGACGAAACGTGGCTATACCAATTTGATTTCGAGACAAAGCGCCAAACGTCTGTTTTTTTCCTGGCAAAGCAGTACCCATGAAAGTCAAGTGGTCAAGAAGTGTTGGCAACATTTTTCTCACGAAGTGGATATGTGGCCTCGATTCCTTTGTAAAATCAACGTATTGTTACAGCGAGATGGTACACAGGTGTTTGTCTTCCGGAAGTGTTCCAGAAAATCCACGAGAAACGACCCAGAACTGGCTTGCGGGGAATCATGTTTCACCATGACAATGCTTCTGCACATTCAGCGAACCTCATAATTGAATTCATTGAGGACAGTCCTGTTAAACTTCTTACCCACCCACCATATAGTCCTGACCTGGCACCATGTGACTTTTTTTTGTTCCCTACGGTGAAGGAGAAACTTCGTAGACGTCGACTTCCTTCCCCTGAAGATTCTGTCGGTGAGTGCAAGGAGCACAGCCACTTGGCAACCTTGCTCTTTTTAACAAGTGGCGTGATTATACTGAAACTGGTTGAGTCCACTTACAACGGAGGGGTGTTCCTAACGACGAAAAAAATGTCAATTCCTACGTTCCAGTTGGCCACATCTCAAAACTTTCATAGTGACCCTCGTAATTGTATATTGACTAGATATGTACAATATGAACAGTTTTTGCAATCTTCACTGGTCTACTTGCGTTAAAATATACAGTATTGACAAATTAACAGGAAATGACAATAAGTTTATGGCTCTGGTTTAACAAGAACAAAAGAATTTTTTAAAACTGGACTTAAAAGAACTGGTGAATTTTGTTTTCTTTCTATCTTTTTTTGTTTTTGGTACTTTAAAAACTTAGATCTGAACTCTTTCCATGTGGCAGGAACTAAAGCATTTGACTTCGTACTTAATTTGTACGCCCTTCCTGTTGTAGTGGTAAGTTCAACCTCACAGAGAATGTATGTAAATGGCACATAACACGTATCACTATGTGGCCAGTAGTATGACGGCCCATGAGGGTGAAGAAATTTCACAGTGGCATCTCCTTCTTCTACGTGATTGTTAGTAACTAGCCCACTATAACACGTGTCATTGTTGCTAGGTTTTCGTATCGATATAAGAAAAAAACACTAACATACTTTTAAAATAAATGAAGTAATATGCGATAAACCAAGAAGAAATAATGTAATCGATGTTCCAAATCCACATTAGAACCAGCCTTTACAAAATATGTTGAAGATACACACATCTTTTATGATGATTGTATTCCCAAACAATATTCTAACATTATGTTGTAAAGTTGAACCGACGTTTACAAATGAATATTTCAAGTCGTTCATTGGAAATCATCTATTTATTCATAAACTGTTGATGTTCAAACCGAGAATGACCTTAAGTACATTCGCAAACTCTAAAACCATGTTTGAAGTGTGGACAAACAAGAAAACCAATCACAAGACTTGATTCAGTAGAGAAAACATGTGAACAATTAAGGGCTAATCAAAATACCTGATACATGACGTTAGCTATAAACCAAGCAACGAGTAAAGCCAATCAGCGAAGGCTTAACTTGTAATTAGCTTTCGGCCAATCACAAGCCACGAGACAATTCATAAAGCGAACCGCTGTTTAAGCAACATTTCAAATAACATACATAGTTTGTTTATAGTTACGGGTTTAGAAATTAATGACAAGTATTCATAAAATAAGCAAAGTTGCCATAAACCCTAAATAAATAAAGTTCAAAGTAACCCACACATAGTTCTATTTTGCCTACTTGGCAATTGTAAGCACAAGCCACAACTATGCAGGGCAGGTATTTCTAGCGCTGGTTTAGTTGTCGAAGTTGGACCAAAATGGGTGGATACACTAAACTGCTGATCAGTACTTGTCCTTTTACTACTGAAGGTTAGTGGGCCAACTGGATCAAAGCAATGCATGTTTCGTGTTCCTGGCAACTGCTGCTGCTATTGTACAGCTCTTGGACAGTTCACTGCGGACAGAAATTAAATCACTCTTAGTGATGAAGAAAAATGTGATGCCCTTAATGTTGTTTTTGCAGTAGTTGTACATTGCTGTTAGTGTTGTGATTTGATCTTGCACTGGTCTTTGTAAACTGGCTTTGGACACTAGCCTTTTTACAGTCCCTCCTATACAGTCACAAGGCGATTTTTCATGGCTTGTGGCAAACAAGTTCCATCTTGCTTAGCTTAAATTGTTATCTAGTTATAATTATGTACACTGAGGCTATGTATTATTAATGAAAACGGTAGCCCGCATATTTCACACCAACATTTTTTTACTCCACTTCCCCTTGTTTCTCCATCACATGCTTTTATATCATGTAAGCATATGCTGTCAGCTATGTCTACAACAAATTTCATGAAAATTAAAGGTTGATACAATGGCGAAATTCCAGGATGAGCCTAGCAACCCATGATCCTTCACAGAAAGAGCATTAAGTCTCAACTACTGCTCACAGACCTGTAAATTTTAGTTCAAAATATAGCTTATGTAATCTTGAGAGAAAAAAAAATGAAGTTTCTAGGATAAATATGAAGAAAGTTTCACTTCATTTTATTTTATACTGATGTCGCTATTACGTTTTTGAGCAATTTTGCCACAATTCTGAACCCCATAACATTTGTATTCCAATCCGTCTTTGTATTCAGCGTCAAAACCTGTATCAGCACAAAATTTCATGTAAATCGGAGATGGTGGGTTACATTTTCATTTTTTCTGGATGATTTGGCGTGGAATGATCCAATAGAAACCGACAACGTTTGCAGAAGCATGTTCACATGATATGAGAGAAAATGGACAGGGAGAACTGGTGCGGGACTGGTGCTAAGGAGTCGCCATGTTGCCAACTGATCATATTACATGTTGATGTTACCTACTTACTATATGTATGATTACAGTTATTTTACAATATTTTGACACATAACAATGACCGTTAACAAGTAAGTAGAAAGTAAAACGACGTCACACCTGGCTGTAGAACCAAGACTAGTAGTGAACAGAGAGAACATATATTGGCCCCAGTAGATGACACTACCATAATCGTGCTAACTACTTCGTTCTACAGCTACGTGTGACGTCCTTCTCTCCACTCGCTCGTTAACGATTAATATGTACTGAAATACTGCAACATAATGCGTGGAACCATATACATGTGTGTAGTTTATGTAATTACCCTTTCATCCTAAATGGATATTAAACTAACCTTTGGATAAACATCAGAGGCGAATGCGATGTAAAAGATGGCTTCAGTACAGATGTCTTCACAGATCCCTTTGAAGAATGACTGTAAGCTGTTTGAAAATGTTCACACCTTTCTGTAGTTTTAGATGTATCCGATCCATTAATACTGTCATTTTTGAGGCAACGAATCCTCTCAATTTTTAACATTAAATCAGAGATTTTCTTCAAACATTTACGTTCTGTGTCAATTTCCTGTGACGTAATCTCACTTTCAAATCGCATACATTTTTTACTCGTCTCCTTAGTTAACTTTTCTTTCTGTTCCTCACATTGCGAATATTTCATTAATGGTAATTTGAGTTTTGTTTTATGCTGATCTTCGCTTTCCTCAATAGCCACAAACTGTCTCATTCTTGCTTGATCTTGAGACTTCTTTATATTGTAGCTTAAATCACTCTCAGCATCAGAATTCGACAGATTACTCACATTAAGATCATTAATATTTTCTCTACTCATCTTTAGCAACTTCTTGATACAATGTGCAACCATCCACCTCTGAATAAGCTGTCTGTTGGGTACATGAGAATCCTCTTGCTGCACAGGTGAGGTAAGAGTTGCTTTATGTTGTAAACTCAGTTCATTTGACCGATCCCTCTGCTTCAAGACCCTAGCCAAAAGCGTATCTACACTATCTCGTTCAGGAGGGTGTAAGGAACACGGCGGCATTAAATACGTCGTACTGTCTGATGATGCAGTATCTTCTGTAAAGGCTGGCTTCGGCTCTCCTTTCTGTCTAATATCCAAAGACTTCCTTAGCTTCTCTTCGGCATCTTCTGGTTTCTCTATTTTATCTACACGAGATTTATCTTCATCACACGACTCTAAATTATCCTCAACTTTAACGGTAATTTGTACTTGCTCGCTTTCAAGTGTCGAACTTAGAACTTCCGAAAATTCTCCACTAATTTTACGTGTGCTAGAAGGTACACCTGAAACGTAACTTTTCTGTACTGAAGCATGAACGAAGTCTTCTGATTGCTCTAGCTGATCGATCGCTTTCTCTCTCAGCTGATATGCCAACTCTTTACCTATTTTCTCTCTAGGCATCGATCCGGGAATATTTTTTGTTTCCACTTTAAGATTTACAGTTTCCGTATTAATGAAGTGCATTTCACCTTCACGATGATCGGAAGTAAGCCCCGTCTTCCTCCCACGATCTGCTACTACTAGTTGATCATCTTCTTTATTTATGTAATCAGGAATCTTTACAGCAATTTGTATTAGTCGATTCTCCCACTGATTACTAATCCTATTTATGAGGCGACTAACTGACGCGGTATTCATATTCTTCTGCTTTTGACATGTTTTGGTCTTGTGTTGTAAACTATTCGCAAGTACACGTGGACCCATCCTTGATTTTGGAATCCCAACATTCAAAACAGAAATATTTTGCTTTCCAGGAAGTTGTGCATGCTGCATCGATGAAAACATCTCTGAAAATAAATAAATCAATAAGAGATAAATGAACATGACAAAAAAAGTACACTATTTTAAAAAGTACAAGTATTAATTCTTGAGTAACGAAAGAATACAACACGGACGAGGAACTTTGTAGAGATTTACACTACAATTTCATTATATAAAACATGAATTAAACATGAAAGGTCATGCCACAGAAGTTTAAACTTACTCAAATAGAGGATAAGAAATCAATTATATCAGAACTTGACGAAGTTACGAACAGAACTAGACTAATTGAAACAAATGCGTTGAAAGTGGCGAGCTGATAGAATAAAACAAAACCAAGGGCAGAAACTCATTTGATACATTTTTAGATTAGCAATCGAAAGGTTCTGGAAACGATTCCAGAGATCGCCCATCCCGACTAAGGTCTTTTTCCAGAAATTTTCCTGTCATACCGAGCAAGTACCCGGATGGTACTCTCAACCTAACCTCTGGCCGACTTCCTTTAAACACCCTTTTCCCTACTCTACCCCGGCCTGGCCAGTACTGCATAAAGGTTATAAATAAATTCAAAATTCAAGATAAAATAAAAATTTCCAACATATACTAGAGAGAACACATATATAGCTTTCAAGGAAGCTCGTGTCATCTGTAGGCATTTATTTTATTACTCTACCTCCTGATTTATTGTTGTCGCTAGTTACCGTAAGTTATTGCGTGAATGACCTCTCTTACTTTTATAGAAAGAGCCATGGATTAGGAAAGTCACCAAGACATATAGTGAAGTAAAGATAGGGGTTGAGAAAGGAACAAATTAGTAACAAGCTGAAAATTGGTATTGGGGTAGAGGAATGTGTCAGCAACAACATATTAAAAGTCCCCAAAATCCTAATGTAGCTTTTCCACCATTCTGAAAAATGCGCGCAGCGACGAGGAACTTTTGAAAATAGTTGACCTTCACGTACATGCCTCTGGTCATCCTTCTAAACCTCACAGGCCCATAAACCATACATTGTTGGTTAGACTATAAACCGAAGATTCCAGAGAAATAACACTAGTGGCCATCGTGCCCAATTTGTAAAAGAGGAAGAAGAAAAATACTGAACATTTTGGAATAAACGTGATATTTTCAGAAATCGTTTGAAGTTTGCAATACTGACAGTTATCTTACGCCAACAAAACCACACCAACGGATGCCTTGGACACTTGTGTTCAAGATACACAACTATGACATAGCTAGGGGTAACACAAGGTGAAAAAATAATATAACGAATTTTACTTTCGGATTACTCTGTACACAAGTGCATGTTGGGAGAAAAATAACGTTCACGTTCACGGCTCAATTCAACGTCAAAATTATAAAAGAAGCACGACAAGTTTTACACATGGGGGAATTAGATTAGAAGGAGACGCCCTTTAATACCCCATATTTCGAAAACAAACTGAAACCGAAAATAACCGCTGCCCCGTCATATTGTGTTTGGAATGTAATTGAAGTATTGTATTCACAGTCTTGTAAATAATCGCTTCATTCTTTGTGTTTTTACGTAAATTTAATCATGGTTAGGAGTTGTGTTACATCTGGATGTACCAACAAGTACAAGAATCCTCCTAATGTCACATTTCACAGGTAAATGTCAGAGAACAAATCTATAAAAATATAAGATGTTGATATAAATTGATCGTAGGACGAACGTTAAAAGTTTTTCCTCCATATTTTCATTAAGCCATCAGTGTTGTAAGGCGAGAATTTAAAGAGAAGGATTATTGTTTTGATTTTTCTCTCATAGATTTGAAGTAATTACAAGAAAGCAGACAAAAGGAAACAGCAGCATTAATTGCATTTCATTAGATTGTGTATAGTATAGCGAAAACATATCATTTTTCGATATACGGATTTCGATGTTTACTACGAAACCTTTGGATACTCCTCTCCATATAGAGCGATACAATATTTTATAAGCACTAATACATACATGTATTCTTTAAGAGGCCTCCTCGCTCCAACCTCCACATTTTTAACATTTTTTTCAAAATATTTCAAAAAGAGTACTATCAAAAATGTAAGCGCATAGCGCACTAGAACTTATGAATTACTATGAATACCGATTTCGAAATCTTGTCGATTGATGAGTACTCAGACTTCAATTAAGTAATAACGTCATAATCTTTGAAAACGTATCACTCATCGACGGACAAGATCTCGAGATCGCTGTCCATTGTATTTCATAGTAATTTGTAAGTTCTAGTGCGCTATGCGCTTACGTTTTTGATAATGCTCTTAGTTTTTGAAACATTCAGAAAGACGTTAAAAAATGGGGGCGGGCCAGAGGAGGGCTCCTAAACACCTTCATGCGTAGTGTTGTAAAGAAAAAAAAAACGTTTTTTGTTCTTTTTCGTGTTTTTTTTTTCACACAACAAGTATTTAATGCTTTACGCTGCATATAATCAAAGTAATCAGCAGGATTGGAGCTAAGCTTTCACACATTCCGCCCAATTTACTATTGCTTTGTTTTCCTGTACACTTACGAGGCAAATGATGGAATTATTTATGCATTCACTGCCACATTGCTATACTTCCCATATCTTCACACTGACAAACATAAGAAATTAACTAACGACATACAACTGAAGTTATTTGGTATAGTTTGTAATAAAATACTAATAAACCTCCAAGAACTGAAGAAATATTATGAATTATAGGAAGAATTTTAAGTTCCTAGAGATAATACAACTTCCAAGACAGCTTTACTGTAAACTGAAAAACTATGAATTCTTACCGAAATATGCTCTTCTCCCGTATATACAATACGTTAATTTCTAACTACGGTATTATTCAAGGAAGATATCTATTTTTTTTTTTTTTTATCTTATTACCGTCCTCAAAAATCAATTATCTTTAGCTCAAAATTCCGGGAAATAATCTGCTTCTATTCAAGGGCAGAGATATATGTTTGCGTTTACTAGTACATTGTGTTTCACTTCACGAACTCGGTGGCACTGCTGCTTAATGCAACGGGTTCCAGGCCTCGCCTCATAGTGTGAAAATATGTACAGATAGAGACAATGTAACAAAATATATTTGTTAGATGCATATTTCAAAAGACTTGTATAAATGCATAATGAATACTCTTGTAAACAAGCAACTACATATATGTATCTTCTAATAAGTGTTGCAATAGGGCTCTGAGAAAATAAGCCACGTCCCGCGGCTCCCACAGCGCTTTTTAAAAGTATAGGAACAGCTATTGGCACGCAACAGTATGGGGGGCACTTGAAAAATTGAATTTTAAAATAGGGTGGCAACGTTGACAACTAGGTGAATGGGTACAGGGAATAACCATAGTATGTTTCAATTGTATCGAATATATATACTCAAAGCTTGATGCGGATAAGTAGAACTGAATGGAAGTAGTAAAATATTTAATTTTTTAAATTGATTGGCAACACTGCCAAGTGTGGGACCTGCCGTATCTCTATGACGCGTGCCAGTACGTAAATACAAATTTTGGTCCAAATACGTTAAACGAAATGGAAGTACTTAAAAAATTAATTTTCTAAAATTGGTTAGCAATATTGATAACTGTTGCGCCCAAAGTACTCACACGAACTGTCCCAGTACCTAATTCACATGTAAAATGTGGTGTAAATCAATGCGAATACGTCCAACGCTAACAAATATGAAATCTAGATTTTTTAATCGTCTGGCAACTCTGACAAACTACGGTGCCTAGAGTGGCTGCATGACCTTTCCCAGTACCTAATGAACATGTCGGTCAAATTTAGTAAATCAATGCACACGTGTAGATTTGTATTAATAAAGGCATTTCTATACGTTGAATTTTGAAATAGGCTGACAACTTGAGTGGATACGGTCGGGGATACCCAAAACTTTCTTCTATTGTGTTGAATGATGTTTAAGCTAAATTTGGGGTAGAAGATTTTTTTAAAATGAAGTTGGCAGCACTGAGAACTGGCAACCCAGAATATCTCACATATGTCAAAAAATATTTGTAATGTAGGCTTTAATTTATGTTGTATTAGTCCTTGAGACAGAAACCAAAAAACAATGTTTAGCTGTAAAATGGGGAGACCAGATGAACTGGCATGTATAGAGCACGAAAATAAGTGATGGACATTCCAAAAATGTAGCTATCCAAGATGGCGGACAAAGCTATTTATTAAAATGCAACATATCTAGGCTCTGAGTTATTCGATTTCGATCATTCTTCTTTTAAATGAAAGATCATTTCTTTGGCTACAATTTTATTTATGAGCAACAATTTCATAAATCTAATAGTTTTTCAGTTAAATGAAAACAATGTTTCATGTTAGCCTAAAATATTTTATTTTTCAATTTTTTACTTTGAGACGATTGAGAGAAAAAACATGTTCTTACATAAGATATAGTTTGTAGCTCAGGCTTTATATTAAAGAAAAGATCAATTAAATCTGACAACTATAACCCGAGATATGGACAACTGTTTGAAAATTTCTGCAATACGAGGTAACATTACGGAGGCACTAATGCGTGTAGATACTGCATGATGTTTTGTTATAAAATGGGAGGAACAAATGAAGCTTTCAGCACTTGTACACTGACAAGTATAGAGCACCAAAATACGTGATGGACATTCCAAAAATGTAGCTGTCCAAGATGACGGTCGACGCTGTTTATTAAAATTCAACCTCGACTCGAGTTATCCGATTTCAACCATCCTTTTTTTAATGAAAGATCGTTTCTTTGGCTACAATTTTATTTATGAGCAATATTTTCATAGATCTAATAGTTTTTCAATTAAATGTAAACAATGTTTCATTTTAGCCTAAAATATTTTCTTATACTTTTTTTTTTTTTTTACTTTGAAACGACTGGTTTTAGAGAAAACTATGTTCTTACATAAAATATAGTTTGTAACTCAGGCTTTAATTTAAAGGAAAGATTAATTAAATCCGATAACTATAATCTGATATATGGACAATTGTTTGAAAATTTCTACGAGTTAACATTACGGAGGCATTAATGCGTGTAGAAGCTGCATGATGTTTTGTTATAAAATGGGGGGAACAAATGAAACTTTCAGCACTTGTACATTGGCAAGTATGGAGCACGAAAATACGTGATGGACATTCCAAGAATGTAGCTATCCAAGATGGTGGCTATCATCGAATTTCAATGTAACATATATATCGGCATCGCATTACAAGATTTCGATGGTTCTCTTTTTAAATGAAAGATCATTTTCTTAACAATTTTAATTATGAGCAATATTTTCATAAATCTAATAGTGTTTCTGTTAAATTTAAAAATGTACATTTTAACGTAAATCATTTTTATTTAATATTTGACTAAGGCAGATTTTAGGTTTAGGTGAAAATTTATTTTTTCTTTTTAAAAAAAAGATGTAAAAACAAAATTTTATGCATAATATTTTCTTAAATTTATGTTAGAAAACTACTATTTTTAGACAAATACATGCTTTTATTTGAAGAAAAGAGCAATAATACGCTAACCGATAATCTGAACCAAAGCAATTACTGCATATTTCTGTAACAACTGCAACGCAGGATGGCAAGTACTACAGTTTCTGGTGCAGATGCCCCGGTGATCCAATTGATGCATAGCTCTCCTTCGCTGCCCTTTCTCCATTCATGTCCTTCAGCCTCTGGTATACTTAAAGAGTATTTTCCAAGTCTTGGTATCTAAATCGCTATCAAGAATTTTGCGCGTTCCAATGTATCCTTGCACGATGGTAGTTAACAACTATCTACTTCACCCGCTTTTGGATGAAAATAATTTTATCGCAGCTCATTGGAACTTCCAACTTTCATTTTCTTGGATGGAATACATGTCACAAGTAAACTTTCCAACTGTCTTGAATAACTCATCTGAAACAGTTTATTCGATTCCTAAGCTTCTGAATGTTGACATATTTTGTGCTGTTCCAGTAAATCTTCTGACCTTCCCTTGTCCTGCAAATGCACTTGCACTGTCACAGCCTGACCTGAATGGAACCTTATTACAGCTGATGCTGCTACTTAATAAATTTCTGGAACATTTTGGCCAATATCAAGTACTTATAATTAGTTTCTAACACCTTTCACAATGCATTTACATGTCTTAACCTGTTTGTACAGTACAACAGAAAATCAAACTTGTTATTAGTAGCGATTTCTTAGGTCCAGATTATCGGATATTATTGCCCTTTTCTTCAAATAAAAGTATATATTAGAAGCAGCATCTTTTGAATTTTAAGACCTTTAGGCAACTTTAGCTCAGGCCAGATGGATGAAATGAATTGGTAGAATAAAGAAACAGGGAGGAAACGGAAGAACCCCAAGAAAAGCCAGGCACACGGTGTTTGTCCACCACGAAGTACATATATCATGAGCAGAGATCCCCTAGCATCAGAGGTGAACGCTAAACGATTGACCCACCGCGGCCCAGTAGCTTCCTTCTTAAAGCATAGATTTATCTAAAAAATATAGTTTCATAATAATACCTTAAATAAGAAAATAACTGTGAATAAATATTTTCTGTTATTTTTTAAAAATTTCACTTAAAAAGCTAAAACTAAATATACTTAAGTAAATATTAAATAAAATAATTTAGGTTAATATACAAATTTTTAAATTTAACAAAAAATCTATCGGATTTATGAAAATGTTGTTCTTAATTAAAACTGAAGTCAAAGAAATGATCTTTCATTAAAAAAAGGAACCATCGAAATCTCGTGATGCGATGCCGATGTATATAACATTGAAAAATTGGCGATAGCCACCACCTTGCATGGCCGCCATTTTGAGACGCGATGTCGTACTAGACACTAAAACTTCAATATTACCATCTTATTAACTATTATTAAAGAATGTAACATCAAAGACATAGATTAAATTTTATATTTGAATGCATTCAACAAAAAGGATTTCAAATCTTAATATTGTACAATATACATTTATTTTATTCCAGAATGACCACCAAAACGTCAACGAATTTTGTGATCCTAATAACATTATATATAACTATGAATCAAGCAAGCTACAGAAATGCTAAAAATGATCTAGATCATATAATTATTCCTAATGCAGGAATAGCATTACACAAAAATGAAATAGCTGTAATTATAGACCACCATCTTTTTGTACCATTCCAATTACATCTGGACCTTAATCATGAACTTATATCATCATCACCATGCGCAGGATTAAAATCGTTCGTCCAACAACATGATAAAACAAATAGAGAATTTCAATTACACCTTGAATCACTATTACCATGTAATTTTAAAATCCACTCATCTGAGTCGATGTGTAAAGCACATCGACCGAAAAGATATTTTCTGTCATTTCTATTCGGTATTCCATCGTTAGGGTTATCATTTTATAATCTTTTTAATCAGCACAAGCTCACACAATCATTACATCATCTTCAACAACACCAAGAAGTGTTAGATCAGGAAATTAGTAACATAAAACGAAATTGTAACAATCAAATTTCGATAATTCATAATGTCATTATCGCTGTGAAAAGTATTCTTCATACGGTAAAGCAGGAAACTCTTAAATTATTTTGCCAGCTTTAAAAACCGCTTCTTTATTTCATCAATTCTCAACACACGAGGAAATTTTACAAATCTTCTCGGATATAATTAGAAACACTCTTACTTTTCGACTTCTTTATATCCCACAAGCTCAAACTTTTATTAGCTCTAATGTTATTCTTCGGAATACGATTTATAGACAGGACACCGCATTATTTTTCACAATACGCAAAGCAACCTTAATTCAATATGATGTACAATCTACAACGCTTTCTTTACTGCTACAGATACCGTTAGTTTTTCAAAATAATATACTTCCGACTTTCAAAATAACTAATTTAGGACTTTTATTAGGCAAAATTCATCTCAAGTATAATATTCCGGAATTAGCTTATAAATTAAATAACACAGAATGCTTGTTATAATAGAGGATTAATAGTTTTATGTGACAATTCGGTTAATCATTTACCCAAACACGCAAAATGTTTGAACGAATTAATTCAATACGGCAATGACACCAATGCCTATCGGATATAACAACGTCTTCAAAATCAATAATTTACATGCAGACACCCGTAGGAATTTTGTTTAGTACCGTAACATCAGGTCATATCACGTTTCGTTCAGCTAACGGACATCTATAGACCAAAACTCTTCCACTTACACAAAATAGTTCTAAATTTCTTGCATATCATGAGTTCAATACAATAATAGTACAGAACACGGTTATAGAATCTCGTCCCACACTAAATTCAACAATTCGGTTTTTGCAATTTAACACTTCATTAAATGTAGACTTAAATAATATTTTTAAATACAACAACAAATTAGACAATTTAACAAACCAATTAGAAAACATCAAACTTTCAATTTCCGAAACCTTAATGCCCAACGGAACAACCACGGGAAACTAGCTTTGGATTCTATTTTTAATTTTTTTGTGTTTTACCAGCTATAATTTTCTCAATCTATTTCTGCTTTAAATTACGCACACTACAACAACTTATTGCATTACGCAGCAATGACGAAAATAATCAATCCTAGATTTTTAAAATGTCACACTTCACTTCTTTTACATTTTAACTATAACTTTTACGCTTTCGACACATTTATTTCATAACTGCTTGCAAACGCTATTTGAATCCTATTCATTATTCCATTTTTCAAAAGAAACACCCATTTCGTTTCATATCCTCCATATTTAAATTTTAGGGAAATTTCAATGAAGCCCTGTAGTCCAACTGTTCATTATAGTAAATAATGTAAAATATTATCAACTCTCACTTTAAATTCGATAAATATCATATGATACGAGCATAATGCCAAGTATCGCAGTACAATTTCAATTTTCTAAAACTTCAAAAAGTACTATCTCACCATTTGCCAGAGCTAAACGGCATACCTTTTATTCAGTTTAATATTCCTATAAAACTATGACTATAATTTTCTACTGCCTATTTTTCAGGAAAACATCCTACATTATTTTTCTATTTACGAAATTTTACGAATTTCTTCAAGCTATAAGCTTCAAATTTAAACGCCTTCATAAAGATAAAATGAATTTTATGGGCGGTAACAGCACTATAGCTTACGCCCGTCCCGATACGGGGGAAGCCCCTTATCTTGGCCAGATCAAAATTTAGCTGTTAGTTAAAATAATAAAAAAATATAAAAGATGAAGATGTAAAAGGTCTTCACAATCAACCTACTGGTGTAAATGGCCAGTATAACCAGGAAGCCTGTAAATGGGCCTCCACGAGATAAAACAAAAATACACTATAAAACTTAACAGCTAAGTAGCATAATCATATAAAATAAACAGAAATCATAAAACTCTGTGCAAAAACAAGTAAAATATTACCGTTTAAGTTTAGGTTTATACCTAGGTTTCCCTTTCCTTCCCACGAGATTAAAATCCATATCCATCAGGTGGTCCTGAATCATGTCTGAAGCCAAAGATGAACTTGGTTCATCGATAGTATGTGCAGACTCTTCCTGAGCTAATTGAGCAGACAAAACGTTCGTCAGAGTCTTAATGCTTGTAGCGAGAGGCGAAGTTCGAACTAATTTCGAGACTTTATAGGGACTAAAAGTAGTCTTAACCCGTGGAGTTCTAGAGCTCTGCACAGGTGTTTTTTGTCTCCTGACTCTGCGTCGGCATATTGCGAGGAGTCTCCGATTCGTTGGGCGGTTTCGGAGGGTCGTCATGCACATCAGACTCTGTTTGTGTTGATACATTAACTGTCTGGGTACCAACTGAGACAGTTTTAACTGCGAGTCTGGCTACAACATGTGAAAACGCACCAGAGAGAAGGATGCGCTGAGAGTCTCTTAATCGACGTTTAGCATCACCAGCAGATATTTTCTCTATCACCATCAGCTCTCTAATTCGTTTTTCCTCTTTAAAGACCGGACAGTCACGCGGCCAGGCCGTGTGATCACCCTTGCAGTTAACACACTGAGGTTTCAGTGATGTGCAAGGATCCGCACCATGGCTACTGGTACCGCATATTGCACATACAGCAGAGGTCGCCTTACACGACGTGCTGGTGTGTCCATAGTGTTGACATTTAAAACAGCGGAGCGGACTCGGTATATAAGGGCGGACAGGGAAGCAATAGAAAGCTGCCTTCACGTCCCTCGGAAGCTGTGGGGTGGCAAACGTCAAAATTAGCGAACTCGTGGGTTGGAGTTCGCCACTCTTTCTTGTTTTAATGCGTCGAACATTGACGACACCTTGGCTGGCAAGTTCATTCTTAATCTCCTCTTCAGGGACATCTTGCAAATCCCAACAAGAAATTACGCCCTGAGTAAAGTTCAGTTGACGGTGTGGTTCAACTTGAACTTGAAACTGACATAGTGACTTCAATTTCAGGAGATTAGTTGTTTGTTTATCGCTAGACGTCTCCACTAAGAGTGTGCCATTGCGAAGCTTTTTAACATTTTTGAGTTCGCCGACAACATGAGCTAGTTGCCTTTGTATGATGAAAGGGGATAATCCATTCAAACCACCTGGATTTTCTGTCTCATTCTTAACTTTAATCACAAGATATCGCGTGATATTCGGTACGATATTCGTGATATTCGGTACGATCTGTTCCTCTACTGCAATTTTCTCTTCTTTGTCACTGGTAGATTCAGTAGCTGTATGCGCCTTCTTGCTTACATCAGTGACTTTATCTTCATTCTGTCTCTTTCTCTCTTTCTCCGAAGACGACTTATTAGGATGTGGTGGAGCCATGATGAATGAAAGCCGTAAATGCCCACACTTCTCCGTCTTCGTTCTGAGGAGCCAACGAGGCTGCCGGGTACTACCCTCATCACCCTTGTTAGTAAGCTGGAAATCGAGGCGAAGTCCAATGACTTGGCGTCGAAATCACTTGCACTCCCGACTGATGGATACTTGGGACACCCACTCCCCCCAGTGTTGGCGAGACCAAAGGTCCAAAGAGCTAACCAATGGCGCACTTCCCAGTCTCAACGAGCTAGACCATCCAAGAATCTGCTGTTCAGAACTAGGCGCTATCCAATGGTTCCGCCCCCTTTCCCCTGGGCCATCGTCAATGTAAGTACATCCTGTAACATCCTTGGTCATTACACGGAGGCGCAACTCAGCACAAGAGGAGATGAAATAATGATCATCTGTGGGTGAAAATGAGATGAATGTGAATGTAACTCCTCTCGGCTGGTCCTCCTTTCAAGCGGCGTAGGTGTTTAGCTGCGAGGGCTGAATGCAGCCAGCAGAAGCCAGCTGGACGATGGGGTCGCCAATTCCCTACGCCGTTGTTGGCTGATTGCAACCAGCAGAAGCCGACCGGACGATGAGGTCGCCAATTCCCTACGCCGTATACGAGCAGCGATGGTCTGCTGCTCGGGCTATGTGATGGTTTCATCACGTTGCGGTCCGTAGACCTGCGATGAGGTTTAAACGCCTTCATGTCTATATAAATAAGGAAATGTATTTTCTTTACGAAAAAAAAAAAAAAAGGCTTCAACTAATTCATTTTGCTTTCAAAACTTTTTCAATGGGGGACTACTAACAAGAAAAAAAGAGTAGAATATTTATACATAATTCCATTACGAACATTTGAAGAAATTAATTGCGAAAAGAAAAAGCTTCGTTATTCTTTCATCTCGACAATGACTTCAGAGAGGAAGAAAATAACATCACGCAAGCGCATCGCTTACAACCATCACACACGCGAGTGACAGACATCCACTTTAAGAACGTCAATCACATGATCTCGAAATCACTAGACACGTGTTTTAGCTCCACCCTAACTTAACCTCTTCTTCCTCACATCTTTTAGATCTCATCTCTTACGCGACCGTGAGCAACTAATGATTTCTTTTAAAATAACCACGCGATCTCCTATACAAAATAACACTTTATAACTTTAAACTTTCAAACGTCTTTTGTTTCAAATTATTATTGAATCTCAATATGGAAATTACTAAGCATAAAACACAACAAAATGCATTGCATTATCCATTTAAATTATGGATGTGAATGGAAAGCAACATCTGGAAATTGAACCGCATCAATGCGTTCACCGAGAAATCAGTATGTTTTTCGTACATATCTTGGTTTATAATGCGAAATATCGAACAATAACCACCTGAACTTTGTTGTGTTTAAAACTCAACTCAATCATTTATTAGTAATATCCACATACTTCTTTTCTATCTCAATTCGGTAATAATATTAAATATTTGGACTCTAACAGCAACCGCTACAGTATAAATCGCTATAGCGCAAATAATTTTCTTTACAACTTTACTAGTGTTATGAGCGAAAGATAGAACTGTATAAAAGAGTCGCAAAAATGCACTCATAAGAAGACAGATTGTCCGTAGCAAATAGCATTTGTTTATTACGTAAAACAATAACCGATCAATAACTCAGGTTTTATTTGTGGTTTTCTCTAAACTAAGAGTTCACCGTTCAAATTTAACTATATTTTCTTTCATCCTTCAATTCGGACATAATACTACTACTACCACTAATAATAATAACAATAACTATGGAATTTTCAACAACTTTTTTTACTATTGAATACTATTTTGCAACATTTTAATTTTCGGAATCACTATTTCGAAACTCGATTTTGTAGCCAAAGACACGAACGCAAATGTTTAATAGTTAGCAATAATGCAACTTAAAGACAAATATTTGTCAAGTAATGCAGGTTAGAATCGTCATAAATTGCTTATACCATCTTTAGGCTAATGAATAGTGACATAATTTAATATGATAAAATAATAAGACAACGAATTTCACACTTTTAATACAAAAATTTTTCTTTCAGCTTTTACTTTCGTATACAAGAAATTTAAACTTCAAGCTTCCTTTTAATTTTTTAGACTATTATTCCGTGACATCTTAATCTAACTTTCTGATCAAGTTTTAAATCTTTAACAACTTACAATGATTTACCAACAACTTATGGCAATCATCATTATCAACATCATAATAATTCTCTTAATTCTTGCGTACTATTTGCTTAAACATTAATGAGAATCTATTAAACGAATAATTATCCCACATAGTGTACAAACACCCGAACAAGACACCAATTTAACCGATCATACTATGGAATTGACAACATCTGAATCTCAAGATACACATTTAGTCCAGAAAACGGCAATTCAACAGCCACCTGAACCTAAACCTTGTATTATGATCGATATTCCATTTTAAAAAGGGGAAAATAGAAAAAAACACACCCGGATTGACCAAAAACGTATTTATGATACGAGCATTTACCCTGTATATTAATATTTTTCAACAATATAATCTTTTAGTTCAACAATTATATTTTAATATTATATAATCCTTTAGTTTAGAATTTCGTTAGTTAGACCTATCAAATGACAGACGCCACAGCAATGTAATCCCATATTCATATGTTTTCTTCTCTATTTTAGTTTTAGTTTTTCATATATTTGTTCAATAATATTCATTTATAATATTAGTTTTCTTATTAATTATAGTCACTTTGAATTGTAGTAAACGCTATATAAATTACTCACTTCACCAATACCAAAATAATTCATATAACCACATTTAGAACTATATAAAGGATTTATTTCCATTTCAAATTTTGGAAGATGATATTGCCATTACGTACATACTTTGCACTCAGTTCAATCAGTCAAATTTTAAAATTCTTGAAATATAGTACTTTAGTTTTAACTTCACTTTTCTATCTTCTTTATCCTTCACTTCTAAATTTCGAATACCCATCAGGTATTATCAACTAGAATCAATTTGAATTTAGAATACAGCAATAACGCAAATCACATAAAAGTCAAACAAAGCCAAACATAAGCAGCAAAAAGAAACCAAAAATACAAAATTCAACCAAACTACATTAAAAGCTTGACAATATTTTCCAAAAACGAGACAATAGTTATACAATCCATCATCAACACAAGATTCGGCGAACCACTGGAAACATCAAATCATTCTACCAGAATCAACTTCACGGCAGAACTTCAAGACTACAATCAATGCAAAATCAACCTTTAGAACTTAAATCAATGCAGAATCAACCTTTAGAACTTCAATCAATGCAGACATCGTAGTACAACAGTGAATTTCAACATTTTTTTTTTTCGAGCAGAACTTCAAATTCAACAAGATTCTTCAAATTTCTACAAGAACTTCAAGAGAGACATCAATGTATCCCAGTGACTCAAAAATGAATACCAGTTTTGACCCAAAAGTGTACCCACATAAATCAGTTTTGACCCAAAAGATCCCATGTACTACAGTTTTGACCCAAAAGTGTATATTTAGTGTTTAAAATCAATCCCCATAAGCTTCAGTGATTTGAATTGACCAAAAGTGTACAATAGGTGTTTAAAATTTAATTCTTCATAACTTCAAACTTCGACCAGAGATACTAAATATCTTTGGACATCTTGGACAATATTCTTCAATACTTTCTTCAAGTGATTTATATAACTGCGAAAATGACTTTTAAACATTCTTTTTACATTTTTTCTTCTGAATATTGCACTAATATTACGTCGATATTTTACGAACACTATGAACTCAATAGTGAACATTGAAATAATAGCAGTGTAATACTCACCGAACTTCACCGACTAAGATTTGAACTGGACCCTATGTCACTATACCACGATGTTTTTGTCCCAATATTTTTCGAACATTAAAAATAAATCCAACTAGTGCGAACTTTCACTTATTTTTTTTATGAACTTCGAACTTTGTTAAAACTTTCGTATTTCACCAGTGATATTTTGAAATTTGGACACTTTTCACTACTTCGCAACACAAAATTATACGTATTCCTTCACAGGAATTATACATTCTTCAATTTTTCGAAATGATGTCAAACACAAATTATTGACTCATTTCACTACAACTTTAGACATTCGAAATTAATGAACACTATATTTCTGTGCTACCGACCGAACACTTCAACAAACTACGAAACGACTCACTAACCTTGGGCAGTTGAACTTCCATGTCGTATGCCCGAAGCCAGACATGTTGACTTCGCGTACCTCAGCAAAATCTTTTCTACAACTTTGTGATAACACACGTTTATGGACAGTGACGTATAAAAAACTCGTACAATGAACATCCATGTCAATATCAAGTGTAAATTTATAAACTTTATGCAACATTTTAACAAACTTTCTTTTCAAAACCATTTTTGTTTGAAATATGTTTTCTAGTAAAGTGATTTTATGTGTAAAAGAAAAAAAAAATTAAACAGCAAAAATATAAGAATATTTAATGAACATTTCATTAACAATCTTCGAAACAAACGACGAAGTGATAAATTTTGTTGCGTATATATATGTATTTCTATGTGTAATTCTACTATATTTTGTTATGTTAGTTTTAAGGTTACAAACCATTGCAAATTTAATTTTACGTCTTATTTTGAATTATATTTGTATTGATAAGAAAATTTTAATCCAATACATTTCAATATAGAATAAAAATTTTCTTATACCTAGCTGTGAGTAGTGTGAACTCCTCGAGCAATGGATAAAATTAAATTGAATCATAAAATTCAAAATAATTGGAAAAATTAGAATTTAGTACATTTTTATTGTAAATTGTTCTGTGGAATGGAAATAAAACCACGGCCATGTTTCGACGAGGATGGAACAGAGTAACAACTAAAGAACACTGATGTAATATAATGCAATCCATGACGTCAATTGAGAAGTTATTCACCTTTGAGTAAATTGCTATACTCCTTATGATGAGAACATACCCTTTCGACCTACATAAAGTTCAACGTAAAGCTGCAGACCTCACCACACATACACTATTACATTAATCCCGGAAGAACACGAATCTCTATATAAGACCGATCGGAAATCATCTAGGCCGCTATGTAACACCAAGAGCAGTCTGTTCAACACCAAGAACCAGAGCAGAGCGTCAATTATAACCCAGACTGCTCGAAGAAGGAAGATACTTTTTTTTTTTTTTTTTTTTTGATCATCTTATTCTTTTTGCTGTGAAAATTCAAAGGCTGTCTTAACATAGAATCTTCTCTTCATTGAACATCTAAACTTCCAGGTATGAATAGGGATCTGTCTTATATTGCTATTTCATGCGTCTGACATAGGCTAGGCTATCTCAGTGTCACCTCCAAATAATATCTGCATAAAGTTGAATAACTTAGAAAGAATTCGTTTACTCTGTCCATTGTCAGTAAATGTGGCGTGTTAAAATGTAAGTTACGATCAATTATACCGGTAATAAACCCTTTCGTAGCCAAGCAGTTCTCAAGTATAACTGTGCATCGCTACGCCAAAACCTAATTTAAGACTCTACCATTTTCACCAAATTATTAATTAATTTTTACCCAGACAAACACAACTTTCCAGCCGTTCACAATAGCTACCGTTTTGTGATCTCTATCACCCATATTCGTGCTCTTCATAGACAAGTGTTCAAATCTGAAAGTTTTATTTGTTCCCCTTATTTTATACCAAAACATCATGTAGCTCCTACACGCATTACTGCCTCCGTAATGTTATCTCGTTATGCAGAAATTTTCAAATAATTGTCCATATCTCGGGTTATAGTTGTTGGATTTAATTGATCTTTTCTTTAAATTAAATTATCAGTTACAAAATTTATTTTTTTATGTAAGAACATAGTTTTCTCTAAAACCAATCGTTTCAAAGTGAAAAATTGAATATGAAAATATTTTAGGCGCAAAATGAAACATTTTTTACATTTAACTGAAAATCTATTAGATTTATGCAATTGTAGCTAAAGAAATGATTTATCATTAAAAAATAAATAAATAAATAACGGAAGTCGGATAACTGAGAGCCGAGATATGTTGCACTTTAATAAACAGCATTGGCCACCATCCTGGATAGCTACATTTTTTGAATGTCTACCACGTATTTTCGTGCTCTATACATGCCCGTGTACAAGTGCTTAAAGTTTCATCTGGTCCCCCCATTTTATACCAAGAACTTGTCTGGCACAAGAACTACAGAAAAGTAATTATTGCTTAAAGAGACGTTAGTAGTATTACAAATTACTGCCTTGAAAAAGCACTATTTAAGTGTACATTAAAGTTGCTCTGCAATTCAGTAACATGCCAGATATAGTTTGTACGTCATAGGCCAGGAGTATGAGATACTAAATTGCGATAAATCTGAAATTGAACACTATAGTATATTTGACATTACGCCCATTAAAGCTTAGAAGCATTGTCGTAATATTCATTTTTGAGAGTCTGTTTACATGGTTCAAGCTGTAAAGTGCAGTTTATGGTACCCAAGAAATGTAAAAATTACAGCGTCTTACGCGTTGGGAGCGGGAACATGGAGTGTGTGTTAAACGTCATGTTCATAGCCTATAATAATAATAAAAAATCTAACCTCTACCTATCCCGTCTTAGCCCTCTCGATATTATGTTCACGAATTTTGCTTTAAAATACGTGCAAAACATTACATAAAGTTACGCCATTAGTAATTCCTTCGCATGTTTTCATCTTTGTATGTGTTGATTAAATTACGGACGTATTTATGTAAATAAACGCGAAATACGACGTTTCATAACTTATTTTGGATTGCTGGGTATCGCAAGATGTTTATAAAAGTGACATTGTGAGTAGTATAAAGGGTACATATGGCATAATAGCCTACCATAAACAGCATGGAAAATTCATTCATAGACACAAAATAATGCCAAGTAGCGAAAGTGGGTTAGTTAAAGCCATGTTAGGATTCATCTATTGTCATCGCCATATCGGGCACTTTCTCATTTCCGCCCTTCCGCTAATGCAAATACTTCCTCTTCTTCAACAACCTTTCTGCTTTATTCTTCATTAATTCGAGATGGCATCCATTACATTTTTCAATATTAACAAGTTCCAAAAACTCTTATCGTAAATTTTACCTTTTAGTTTACCCCTCCATAAAACTTAACCCGGAATTACTAACTAAATTTACATGTCACAGCGTAGTCAACATCCTGTCTGCTTTAGATTCTTTATACATGCTGCTAGGTATACCGAGCGTAATGCAATAATAAGCGAAGGAAAATGCCCGAGAAGGCCTCTAGACAAGATGAACCAATAGACCACAAAAGTCTTCTGTCAGATCCGGTTGGTTGTCATGGTAACCCGCCATGTTCAAGTCTAAACAACAGTGGTTGATTTATGTAGTTTCTTCGATAATAATAATTCATCATGGGTATGTACTTCGTACCAGATTGCAAACGTTACTATGAGAGAGAGACATGTCGCTTTAAAAGGATGAAAACCAGAAAAAGAAAAAAAAATCAGCCATTACTTCCACAAGTTACTGTCTACGTTCCTACCATCTAACTTACCTGACTGTTCACTGTTGTTTAGACTTGACCCCCGCCGCTGCTATGGCAACCAACCGGATATGGCGCCAAGCCTTTAGTCCTCCATTGTGAAGCAGTGAAGAAACAGAAACATTCACGCCCTGGTAGGACTCTGAAACCATAAAGATGTGTCAGCCGCATTCGCAAACGAACCTCTTTATGAGCACGGCTACCCAGGTAGGCACACTGAATGGAAGATCTTAACTAATGCCACGGGTATGCACTTATCACTATTTATTCTGCGTAATAATATCGAAAAAAAGCCCATGTTTAATTTTGACTTATTCTTTTAAATTAATTTATCGCCTGCGCAATTTGCGCTCAGGCCGACAAAGGGCAGTGCAGAGGATTTGCCTTGTGTGACAAAGAAAGCTGGGCCACTGGCATCGTTCCCAGAACCTTCTGATTGCTAAGCTAACACTGTACTAACTTAACTACGGTCGTTTGGTGTTCGATACCTTTATTAATCTGGACGATATTATTGTGAATTTCAAAGTACGTGTTTAATGTTACTTCCTTGTATTTCCATCAATATTTACTAGTCCATATGCTGAATATAGTTCTGTATGTCATACATTTACCAGAGAATCACTCATTTGAAGCGTGTAGTTAGTGGTCTAGTAATGAAGAAAAAGTTGGGTGATGAGCTCTGCGAGCGACCATTTTGGAATATTGACGCTATCTTTGATCTCACAATTTCGAGACATACTGACTATTACGAATGCATTGTATAGTTGTGGGGTGTTATTTTATACATTTCTGGGGGTGATGAACGCGTTTAATACATGGAAACATCATTTTCACAAAAACTGAAATATCCGTATTTATTAATATGCAAGGGTGAGTCGCTTTGTGGTAGGTAGACAAACAGTGTGTGCAAGGGGTTTCTCGGAGTGTTCCCGTTTCCTCTCAGTCTTCATTCTACCAATTCATCCTATCATCATCCATTCGGCCTGAGCCAAAGATACTCAAGGGCCTTAAAATAAAATCAAACTAGTGTCGTTTGCGCGTGTAAAGTCGGTTAAGTTAAAACAGTACAAATTGAGAAAATCAAAATTCAAATTTTGAAAAATCGTGGTAAATTGCCAAATAAAAGTACGGCAATTCTATATATTTATTTTGGGAACAAGACAATACTTTTACATGCAGGTCTTGCTGTTTTCAAAATAATTTCATCCCCAAAATAAATAATTTAGAAGTGTGTAGCAAGAATATCCTTGACTTATCCCACTTTACACTAATGTAAGTATGGCATACCTGACTTTGCACAAGATAGACAATACAAGTTCTAGTGTTTCACTTTCTCACTTTACTTAATTATACTGTTGAATTTATTTATGAATGTTACACGTTTTCCCTGGTTGGTGGTACTGGTCTTCCACCACGCGCCTCCCCAGGTGGCGGATAGGGGAATGCCGACCAGATATGGTGGGTACCGGAAACATTCCGGGGCGGACCAAAACCAGTACTGCTGCCTTGCAGTTAGCAGAGGGATCTACAAAGGCTAGGGTAAAATAACCCCGAACAAAAATATCATGGTGAGGGGAAACAGCATCACCATTACACTCTGAGGCTGAAGATGAATGACATCGGCAAGGCTCAGAGATGGACAGAGGACGACATCTTGAACGTCTACCTTTACTGCGAGCAGGGAGTACGCTACACCCCCCCAACACCCTCCCTGGACTTCGACAACACCCCCCGACGGAAAATCTTCGGACCGCCCCCCCTAAGCGGGGTGTTCTTTTGCGACATTTAATAGTTAGAAATTCCTGGAATTTCGATTTACATATATTCTTTTGTGCTACATTCCTTTCTTGTCGCGTCACAAAAATCCATCAGCAGCAAAAGAAATGAGGCAGAAAAAAAAGTCTCCATATGAAAACACCTGTTTGGTGACTGCTCCCTGCGGTGTTAGAGTGCAGAGATGATAGTCTCACTTCAGATGCACATCAACATTCACTCATTATCTATTCAGTTGTTTTGTGTGCACTGTGGAAAAGACGAAACGCGTCACAATGAAGAGCAGGATTATTGAAACAAAGAAACTAAGTTTAGGAACTCGTACATATGCATTTATTTTTCTAATTTAAGTGAATCTTTGTTTCATAACTAAATAAATGAAAATAAAAGTAACAATGTTTACAAACTTGATGCGCCGACCTTTCCAATAACTCTGTGTTCTTCAGGGTTTTATTTCATCATACTCTCATTCCCTCATGCCGTGGTACAGTCAGGATTTGTTTCTGGGTTGGCTCCAGGATATCCATATGGTTAACGCTCTCGCTCTCGAATCGGTTCCGGGTTCGATTCGCAGAATTTTGATACTTATCCAGTATCGTGATAAATATTGCGGAGATACTTTGAAAACAAGAAGGAGCAAATTCGGGTCAGGGAGCCAAAGTACAACTGCGACGAGAGACGATGCGCTGACTACGCACTACCCAACGAAAAACCGTTTGAATATTATTTTATTTTATTTATGGCATTTAAGATTTCAGGTTCAGGCCAAGCTAAAAGAAGTCTGGCACACCTTGGCGCTCTACGGAATATCGTACCATTAGTTTAGGTTTGAGTTAATAGACATGATTTTAGGTGTTCGAAACGTCAGTGTGGCAAATTTCTGCATGATTTGAAAAAAAACTAGATCATGAGTAATATTTTCTTGTCGTGAAAATTTTTAAAAAAAATATTCAAACGTCCATCAATGTTTTGATTTGTAGCGACAGAAAAGCGAAAAATAGATAACAGAAACGTTCCTCCGGAAATATATATGTTAGCGACTAACCTGAAAATATCCTTAGTGGTTAAAAGTTAAATTTTGTATTTTTAATTTGTTTTTGCTTCTCATTGAGCATTAAAAAAAAACAATCCGTAGGTCAATTCACCTTAACACTGTTAGGAAGAATTGAATTTGTGGAAATGGATGGCCTGATTTCAACATTTGTTTGGAAAGCCTCAATGAAGTCGATCACTTTGGGCATCGATCCGACAACCCTGGAATAAGAAGTGCATACAATTTCCACTAATATATTTTATCAAATGTGATGTAATCTTGATATACTTTCCAGGGGAGCTTGAGAAAAGTACAGCTGATTATATTTAAAATATATTATTTCTTGCTCTAAAGACATAGTTGAGGCAAATTATCTCTTTCATAGTAATTAAAATTTAATAGTAGATATCTGTCCATATTTTACCAAATTAAAGCTTGCAAAAGCTAGACAAGTGCAAAAAGACAAATAAGAATATCTAAAATTATTTGAAAGATATTAGTTCAGTTGTTAATTCATTCTAATCGATTAAAATGATCCGAAGCGTGAAGATCAAATCTCCTCGTAGTCTAAAATCAGTTTCCTACCTAACGACAGAGGGATAAGTTGTTTGATTTTCTTTGCAAGTAATTCAAAACAATAATAATAATGATGATGCTTGCTATTTACATACATTAATGAAGTTGCCCTTACGTGATTATGCACTATTCTCCTTTTGAAAAGTATGACATGTACGCATACATGGTAAGATATAATGGATGACTGTATAGTATAGTGTATAAGTGAATATGAATTACACTCCCCAATAACTTTAGACAACCCCCTTCGACTACATTCCTGGCGTACTCCCTGACTACGAGGTCGTAGAGCTGACAACTCTACACCGCTAAAATATGTCAAGAAATAGTAACAGATGGTTCATGGATCCTCCTGGGGTAAAACATTCCAGAGGTAAACTAGTCCATCATTCGGATCTCCGGGTGGGGACTGCTTCAGGGCGGTCCAAGAACAGGATTAAGAAAGACCTTAGAATAGGAACGTACGAACATTATACCAAACGGGCGCTCTACAGGCGGCGGTACGCGAGACCGAGAAGTACGAGCTAGACATATTAGCGATACAAGAAGTTCGGTGGGAGGGTCAAGATAGCATCCCACAGGACAAGTACACTTTCTACTACGGGGGAACACAGTCTCCCGATTTCGGAACAGGATTCCTCATTAAGAACAGTACCCTTCAGGCGGTTCAGAATACAGAGTTCGTAAACGAAAGACTATCGTACGTTACGATACGTACTCGATGGGGTAACACGGTTTTATTAAACGTTTATGCTCCGACCGAGGTGGCTACTGATAACGACAAAGATATATTCGACGATGAGCTAGAAAGACTGTTTGACCGAATGCCGAAGTATAATTCGAAAACTGTGTTAGGTGATTTCAATGCAAAGGTAGGGAGGGAAGAAAAATATAGACCTACTATAGGCAAATACAGCCTTCACGAAAAGACCAACAACAATGGAGAAAGACTGATAACTTTCGCGATTTCGAAAAACCTACTGGTAAAGAGCACGTACTTTGAACACAAAGACATACACAAATACACATGGGTATCTCCGGACGGCAAAACTCTCAACCAGATCGATCACGTATCAATAAATAGACGAGACGAAGACACACCAGCATAATAGATGTTAGGTCGTACAGAGGAGCGGAAGGTGACACCGACCATCAATTCGTGATCACAAAAGTAAGGGAAAAGTTATGCATCGCGAACAGAGGAAACAAGGGGTCAAAACAACTGAAATTCGAAGTTAAACGATTAAATAATCCGGGAATAAAGGAGATTACCAACTCGAACTCTCAAATAGGTTCGAAATCCTAGCCGACTCGAGTAAAAATAATGATGATATTAATAATGAAATTGATGTGAGTAAGATGTGGGAGGCAATTCGTGAAACAATTAAGAGCGCAGCGAAGAAACGTGTAGATGAGAAGAAACAACACAAAAACAAACCTTGGTTTGATGAAGAATGCCTTAAGCTTCATGAGGAACGATAACAAGCAAGGTAACGATGGCTAAGTAATAAAAGTGAAGGAAATACCAACCATTACAGTAGCGCGAAACGAAACGCCGAACTAGGGTTCAGAAACAAAAAGCGATAGGAAGACAAATAACAAAAGAGATCTGTACAAAGGGGTAAACTCTTTAAGAAAAGGTTACCAGCCGAGGTTAGGAATGATTAGAAATGAGCGTGAAGATCTTCAGGCGGATCCGACTAAAATTGTCGATGTGTGGAAAAGTTATTTCGACAAACCTCTTAATGTACACAACGGGGAACGAAGAGAGGAATTCGAAATCCATACCGCAGAACCATGGATTCCCGAAACTAGTGAGATCGAGATGTCGGTAAAGAAATTGAAAAATTTCAAATCACCACGAATAGACAATATTCCAGCCGAATTAAAGCAGGATGAACGGAACTAATCAAGGAACTACATACATTGATAAGTGCTATATGGAGAAAGGAAAAGCTCCCAAAGGTATGTGTAGCGAACATTTTGTAGTTACGCTCCCTTTTATTCCTCCAGAAAGTGTTCTAGTTATTTTTATCATTGTTTTAGTGATTTTTGATTTATATTTTGTGAAGATGTACGAAACCTGAGTTCAAACACTGATGCATGACAGAGCCGCCTAACGGCAAAAAATGTAACTAGCAATTGTACATGTCGACTTGAGTGACCATGAGTCCATATAATTGCTTGTGAAATCATCAGGGGAAACAACTAGATAATTGGTCTGTTCGATATTGAGATAGAAATTAGATACTGATTACGTAATAGAGTACAACGTATCTACATTTATGAAGTCTACAAGTATCTATGGATTCCTGATTGCCATCCTTGTGGAATTTCTTGATCGTCGTATTTTGAGTTCGTATTCGTTGTTAATTATTCCTGAGAATCTTCAATTTCGCGTATATTTTGGTAAGTGTGAATTTTCACCAGTTTCAGTTTCGTCGGATTATGTGACTTCTTCGTGTATGAGTGAGATAGTTTATTTGAATGAAGTATGTTTTACATGTAGTAGATATTCGTCGGGAAATGTATTGCTTCAATTGAGTTTAAGGAAATCATGTTTGGATGAACTTGAGTATAGATTCATTCGTAACGTCGAGACTTTGGTATCGTATGAATCTATTGCCATCGTATTGTATGCCGCGATAATATTGTTGTTAAAGTTTTGCAATTATCTTTTTGATCTATCTTACGTTGATATCAGAAGGAATTATTTAAATATTCCTATTTTCACCTTTCTTCGTAACCACGTGTTCGGGTTGATAGCCGGCAGTAGGGTTCGTGACCACTACCTCGTATCTCCTAGTATATTCGTGCGATTGTTTCCATATTTGGTAAACGTTTTCTTCAGCGATTTAATAGTAGATTCCCATTTCCGGATCGTGGATTTGTTGCGTGAAATTGTGAAAACCACAAGAGGGGAAGA